>SNQJ01S0138811.1:22646-38859 GCA_010110895.2 Picea sitchensis | reverse complement strand
TGACCGTACTAGTTGGTGATGAAATCCAACATCGTGTGATCAAGTCTAGAAGGGGCGGGGATAGGGTGGAACAATTACAATGGCGACCTGCTTAACAGACTTACGCCTTGGTGCAAGCTTCCATGCAGTAATTGTGGATTTACCCTCCAAGGAGCCCGAGTGAGTTTGACCAATGTCTGCTCCAGGTACAGTGAGACTTCCCGTCACCATCACCTTGTGTAAGATCCTAAATATTATGGCCACTAAGGTTACGAATTCGCAGTTAGTCCCTGGGCGGGAACAGTTGAAAGTCCGATCCGAACGTATGGGCAGGGTATCAAGCCCGAAATCAACTAAAAGGCTTCCACGCAGTAATTGTGGATTTACCTCAAAGTGACCCCCATAATATGATCCGACCAACACAATCAGTTAAACCACGGAGGGTTAGTCCCTGTAGCTTACCTGAATGCGACCTCATGCGTAACCCCTGTGTGAGAGGGGGATCCCAGGAAGACTTATACGATAACTGGATTTACTCTCCCTAACTCAGGATGCTAGTATTTGTTTTGGAAACTTTGGAGAGTTATGTTCACAGCCTAATCCAAAGTACTACACCTATTCTACTGTTGGTGGAGGATCCTAGCAAAGAAAAAGTTCTAGATAATTTTTAATTAGCGTTGATTTTTATGGCTGTTCTTTACGCAAAGGGGTGCATGGAAGTGAAACAAATGGAATTATGACTCAGACCAAAAGCGTGCATCAAATATGATAAGCAATCATTTCATTTCGATGAACATCTATCTAAGGGAGAGAGAGAGAAAGTTATTTTCACTAACAAGCACTAATAAGGAATGCCCTCAAACAATTCTTTTTCTCGATCAAATCCTGATGTAATGCTAAAAATTTTGAGATGCCTTCTAACATGTACAATCAATCATGCATATGCTTTTTTTTGTTTGTATATGATTAATGATTAATTCAACATGATCCTTGTCTTGGTAATTATCTTTTTCTTTGAATGAAAATCAAACTAGCACAAGCAAAAATCATACAAACAATACACCCTTTCGTCGCAATAAAAACGAAAAGTGAAAGAAAAGAATCAATCCAAGAGAAAAACAAACTTCACACCCAAAAGAAAAAGCTTGAAGAACACTGATCTTGACTAAAATCGGGATGAAGGGGTCTGTAGACCTTTGATGACCTTCACCAGGGTTTTTTACTCAGTTAAACAGAGAGAAAGACAAGGCAGGGGTCTCAAACTCCAATCAACAAAAAAACCAACGACAATAGTGAAGAAGTCTTACAAGATCCAAATAGTAAGATTCTTATTCTTCAATCAAAAGACAAATGTCAAGGCTGAAAGGGAAGAAACATTGTCTCACAAGGCCACTTAGCAGAAGAGACACAGAGGCAAAATCCCAACAAACCAATTCTGGAGGGTTTTTTGGCCTAAAAGAGGTTGGCTCTCTGTTTACAAAGGCAAGGAGCATTATAGCGCTCTATGCAAGGCTATGGAGGAGCGTTGGCACTATGTTAACACTAGGACAGGGGCGCCAGGGTCTAAAACTCCAAAAAATGTCAAAAAATTCCAAAAATTGAAATTCAATTCAATTCCGACAATTGTGCTGAGTGTGATGAGGTAAGGAGCCAATCAGCTCATGAAACCAATCAAAAGAGGAGTGAACCAGGTCTGAAACAATCAAGGGATAGAACAAGGTCAATGAGGACAAAATCAAAACAAGAAGTTTCGATTTGAGGCTATCTCCCCAGTGGAGTCGCCAGTTTCTGTTGTAGGAAAATCTCCCTGCAGATAGGTAGATCGCCTCTAGAGCTTGAACTTAACCCTAGACAGAAAAATGCTTAACATGGACACTGACTTCCTTTAAAATATATCTAAACTAATACATGAGAAGGAAGGATAACAAAAGTACCTCTTTATCGACGTTTGTCCCTGCACGCTCCGAGTTGCGCTCCAATCCTTTGCTCCTCGCTAAGTTTTGCAGACAAACAAGATACGACTACTTCCTACTCTATTGATATTAGCTTGAAAACAAATCTATCAATTAATGATAAGTTCATGTAACATCAGACACAAACTAGAAAGAAACAGGCCAAGCGTGTCATATTGATGAGAATAACGACAACAATACTTACAATCGTAGATGCGAATGTGACAGCTTCGTCAAGTCCCCTTCGTCTAACCCTTACTCGAAAGATCCACAACCTGGCTGACAACAGCTTCACTGATCACTTCTCCTTTGGCTGACTATGTGTTTCCTATGAGATCATAGGTTTCATGCTAGCAATTATTCCCCCAATCAGCTCCAACACCACTTATGAGATCATAAGTTTGGTGTGATTCTTCATTTTCATTCCTCACTTATGAGATCATAAGTTTGGTATCATTCTTCATTTTGCAGTCCTCTTTCACCATTAGAAAGCTTGTTTATATAGCCTTGGAGAGGCTCAACAATATTGAGATATCCTTGGGGAAGTTGAGTATTTTCCTCGTTCAGTTGAGGACCTTCCCTAAGATCATGGATGGACTAGGGATTCGAATCCAACTGCCTTCCAAGAATGAAAAGATGCTTCCCCCATTCATCTCAACAGCTTAACAACTGCCCAGAATAGGTAGCGCTCCCTCAAAAGGGCCATAAGAGTGTTGTAGCGCTCCCTAGTAGACTTTAGGGGGCGCTAGCACTCTCAAAATCTATAGCTCTCCCTCAAAAGGGCCAGGGGAGCGTCGGTGCTCCGAGATAGTGTAAGGGGGAGCGCTCCTCTCCAAAAACTCATTTTTTGAGGTGCTTTTAGATGGAAAAAGGTTTGCAAGCCTGTTGACTCATTTCTCCTCTTCCCAATCAGAGGTTTGAGGTGTTTCAAGTGTCTTTCTCATGTCATTATAGGCACAACATAGGCATCATGGCTATATTCTTTCTTTGACATCTGCGACACTTGTGAGCAACATGCGACACTTGCGACCTTGTGAGCAAAATGCAACACTTGCGACCTTTGTAATGACGACACTTGTGAGACTATCAAAGTGACTAATTTTGATGTGTAACAGAAACCCTCTAAGGGAGGGGATGCTAGCAAAGGGAAAGGATCGATACCACTCACGAGAATCCATGTCTAATGAGAACATGAACATATTCATTAATACATTCTCATGATGTATCTCCCATTGTTGAAAATTCAACAAGAAACATGTGTCTAATTTACTTTTCCCTTAAATAAAATGGACAATAAATATTAATCTATTATCTCATTCATAACTGAGTGATTTGGAGTTGTAACAAAATTATAAGTGTAGTTAAGTGAGTTAAGATCAGTTGTACTAGTTGTAACCAAACTTGCACTGGTGAGAGTTCAGTGAATTAATTATTCATTAATTCACAATCAGTGAACTCACATGCAACTGAAGATTTGCCACGGTTAACTACATGCATGTCAGATCTAGTGGAGACCCAGTTGAGATAACAGGTGAAAGGGACATTTTGGCTATTAGTTGTGATTTGAGTGAAGTGCACTCATGCAATCACACATGCAGTGGATATTCTTATGAGCATGTGCAAACTAGGCAATTTGATTCAATTGTGAGAATTCTATTTGTAGGGATTGTGCAGAGGAGGCATGCTATCTGGACATAGAAATTGGCACATGTATTTGTTGAGTTTTGTATGATAGTGTGATATGATTGTATTGTACTGAGAGCTCTTGAATTAGAGTTTTGTATGAAATTGTTTCATGATCCATGATATACATAATATATGATAGTGGGGTTTTTAGCTTTACGCTTTCACGATAAAACTTCTGTGTTATGTGTTCTTGATATTTCACTTTGTGATCGTGGTTTAATTTTTCCGCAAGAATAAAAGTAGAAGTGATTATGTATTTAACAGTGGCATATAATTGTTAGATCAGGAGAATCGCAGGAAATACATTAATTGTATTGAAATTTCTACACCCACTGATGCATGAGTTCATGAAACTCACGAAGATGTTCGGCATGATTGTCATCTCCATGTCTTCTAAATATGGGCAAATAATCACCCCATTCATGCACAGTAGGGACAACATTAGGAAAACCAAGAATAACAAAAAACTTAAAGGGAGAAAACCTTCGAGCCAGGATTTTGTCCATTTCAAACCAGTGGAATCGCCAATCGATCCTTCAACCATGGATTCGCCAGGTGAATGCTATGTAGAATGAGTGTGTCTGGTATTTGTCCACCATCAAAGACCATCTCTGATCATTGTGTTCTCCCAGGGGATACCAGGTGTAGCCAAAAGCAGTCACACTAAAACAACAGAGCCAAGATAGTGGAGTCGCCAGGTGCAAGTTACAATCTTCAAAAGGTTCTGAATTCTGATGCACCTTGAAAATCAAAAGTTCGTTGTCATTCTACCCAGGGAAAATATTCAATTCATCCCCAACAACAGTGCTAGAAATGTTAGCACTAGAATTCACCTCTGGATTGCGGCAGAGGTAAGCCCAATACCCATACGTTTTATGTCACAATAAATAAATTTAAGAGTGGTCTAATGGATGCAGTCTCAGGATTATAGCGCTTTAACTCAGAAAAATTGGGTTGGCATGCATAGGTGGATGAGGTTTTGATCTAACTTTAGTCAGTAATTTTTAGTATATGGGTGAGTAGAGGGGAGAATGAGTGAGGAAAGTAGAGGTTTGTTCTAGACATCGGGTCTTCCAGAAGCCTAAGGAGGAAAATCTTCGAATACAAGATCTTCTTGAACCTAAAATTTTAGGAAACTAAAAACATCATAACAATATTGTAGTCAAGAATACATTACAATAGAGTCACAACTACTCGATGGGATCACCCATGCCCGAATATTCAATATCAGAAGAAAAAGAGATGAGAGGAAAATTCACTGTCATTTAAAAAGAAGTCTCAAAAGGCCACCCATAACCAGAGAACTAGAGACTTCATTATGACTTTACAATTTGGGAGCTTAGCTCAACCATCGACCCTTAACAAAATATCAAAACTAAGTATTTATACTCAGAACAACCTACCAACACCAGGAGTGTGACCTGGCTATACAAATCAAAGCTTTGTGTATGCATCTTCTTCTGTCAGGCTGCACTTGCACTCCTTTGACAGACGCAAGATCAGATCGGTTATGGCTCTGGCGAGGAAACCCGTCCACAAGGGTACCACGGGTTGACCGGTCCAATACCTCCATTCCTTCCATTTATGGATTGAGACGAGGTTTGAACCACCTTCTCAATTTACATTAACTGCTTTTCCCTAGAGAGTGGTCGAGACGAAAAGATCAGGGGATGACCACGTTCCTTCCCTCCAAGGCTTAGAAGCTAGCCTCCTTTCCTCTAGCCCCTCCTCAATGTAACCTAGGGCCATGACACTATGCTAATGACATCCCAAAATTTCTTGTTTTGGGGCTTTTCATATGGCTCACCTTCAGATTTCCTGATATTAGAATCAACAAAATCGCTTATCTAACCGACGGTCAGATCTTCTTCTCGACCAACAGTTGTGATGCTTCCTTTGGACTCTAAAATAATCCTATATACATGACTGGGGGTTGGATGCTTCTTCTAAACCTTACTTTCTCATGACCAAGGGTCATGACCTAGTGCTTATTTCCAAAGGAGTTTCTGGATTTCGCCTTTCAGGGATTCCTACATGTTAGACTTCAAAATTCCCGATCCAGGAAACCGCGAAATCTCTGATCAGGTGCCATGTGCTCCTCTGGTTTAGATGACCTAGATTGATTTCAATATTTTTTGCTCCACGACATTTTCTTGTGGCTCAAATCAAAACACCCAAAACCCAGTTCCACAACATTTCTTAATCCATTGCCACCTATCCCCACTGGATCAGACAGCTCCCACAAATCCTGGGTTTCAAGAATTCAACATATCAACACATTGACACATCGATACTTTCATGCGTTCCTCACCTAAATTCTCCCAAAGATCATTTCCCCAAATACTTGGATCAACTAACACCTGTCCCCTTCAAGATCAATGACTCATGTTGATTTTAGGTTTCAAGAGTTTGGATCCCCGACGAAACACTTTAACAACATTTCAAACTCTCGATTACCGTCATACTTTTCCACTATTGATCTCTCCCAATGAGATCCATGGCCCATATCTAGTTTGTGCTCAACCTTTGATTTCAGGCATGCTCTGGCATTAAACTTCACACAACTTTAACCTTCCGAAAGAATGTGAGCCATCGATCGATAATCCTGATTAGATCTCCATTGTTGAAAGGCTAAAACTGCCTTCTACTTGATTTAAGTCCATACCAACCCACTCCAAGTGTTTCACTTGTGCATATGGTTGTGGTTTCTTTGAACAATTACCTAAATGATTGATTTAGGGCTTGAGAAAACAAATGATCAGTGACAGAAGTAAAGAGAGAAGTGATAAGCTTAGAGAAAACAAGAAATCTTAGGTCCGAGACTTATCAGGTAGGAAAACACAGAACAAAAGGTCACTCAAACTATTGAGGGCATATGTAGACCAAACTACAAGCTGAAAGGGAAAAACTTAAGAATGGATCTATGAAAGGAGGATAGACATGCAAAAATACAGACTTAGGTAGAAACCACAAACCCCTAAGGCTTTAACAAGTTTATGTGATAACAATACCCATGAGGGAGGAATACATTCCAATACCAATATCCTCACTTTCTTGCTGAGAATCGTCGATCACAAGGATCGAAGGTCCAATTAATGCATTAGGAATAGCAGTGCAAAGGATGACTGATCAATATTCACGATTTTCCCTTCATGTGGAAAAAATAAAGTGCGGAAAATAGATGACACGACCTCGTTCATGGCATAAGTCAAATTATGCCCTAGTAATAAATTATAGTCAAGGGGTGCATCAACCACCTCGACATCCACCTCCATTTTATTTCCACCTAACTAGACCGATAATGTGGGAATAATTCCATGGGGTCAGAAATAATGACCATCAAATGCGGTCAACATAGTTGGAGATTGAGAGAGAGTTGGAGAGCCATTTACTTTTCAACAGGTTAGGGACATCATGCATGATGCAGTTCGTTCATCAATAACAATTTTTTTGATGGTATACTTCGTGTAATCCACCTGGATTTGAAAGGCCACATGGTAATACAAGCGAGGCTTAACATCCGTGACCTCAAACTTGATAACCTTAGAGCCACACGAGTCTAGAGCTCCTAAAGAAGATAGAAAGACATTCCTTTGTGAAGGACACGTCTGGAGAACCTCCAAAGATGACATCGCAAAAGGGGTTTGACCCAGATCTTTGGCAATTGAATAGTTTTAGGCAGCTCTGCATTAGGATTGTGAGTAGAGTGTTTTAGTACTCCTTTCAGAATATGTGGCAAAGGATTTGGTTTTTCGATTTGCAAAGGGGTTTTTGGAGGAGGGGGAGACTCTAGACCTGGAACAGTCTGTGAAGAACCTTAATCATGAGATCGAGTGGCTACATCAATATGAGACTTGACCATATAAACACATATATTATCACCTTCATGCACCGGGGGGTTTTGATTCCCACTCGACACATTTCTGGTGTTAGAGGATCTCATCAAACAATGTTGTCGAGTACAACGCAATGATAAAATTTCTTTGTGATACTTTATCACATGGAATTTCTTGCCTACAGGTCTATCTCGATGATCACCTGGTTGTGTCACAGTTAAATGGGGTTTACCATGTTTATGATCCCACTTTGCACCGACGATTCCTTAAGATACGTCTCTTAGAACGATCTTTCGATTACATTAAATATATCCATGTTCCTAGGAGATTTAATCATCTAAAAAATACTCTAGCTAATCAAATTTTAGATTGGCATGTTGCTCACATATAAAAGAAAAGCACACGCATACAACATGTAAATACATTTGTAAAAATTTCATCCATAAGACAAGAAAGATGTAAATATATACATATATATATATATGTGTCCAAAAAATAGTGTCATGAGTACATAGGTGGGAATGAAAGCCTCAAAAGTGATCACTCTACATCGATGGGCTTATGCCCTCAAAAAATACATATGGTACAAAAAGTTCCCTCGGCACATCAACGGTCTAATACTATCTAAGGATGAGGTGATCCGGATTTTATGAGAAGAATGAAATGAATACAGATTATTAACAGGTGCTTAACACAAAATAACAGAGATACAGTAAAACTAGTTTTCTATTCAATAACAAAATAAGTTGAAACTGTAAAATGCAGCGGAAACAAGCTTGCTGGAATGGTGGCGGATTATCTCTGAGAAGAGATGTGACGGCTACGCTCATTCGAAAGAAGAAAATTACAATGAGGCTCTGAAGTCCTTTTTAAAATAAAAAAGAATTCCAAAACCCTAGACATCCAAAAACCTAACCCTAGGATATGAAGTGCCAAAAGTCATGTGGGCCCGGTTTGGGTAAGTTAGTACATCAATTTTCTGGGGTCATAACTTTTACATACGATATCTGTTTTAGGCGTGTGATATCCCGTTGGAAAGGTATCGTTGAGGAGATTAATTTTGGGGGATCAATCATGCCTTTGGTTATCATTGAGGAGCTTGATCCTGAAAAACCTTCATTTAGGCCCTCAAAATGGCCCCGGAAGTTAAAACTGCTAAAAATAGTAAATTGCCAAAATTGTCAAAAAATTGTTTTGAGCCAGTTGGAAAAGGTGGGTGGCCACCGATATACATCTAGATCACAAGGAATATTGGCCCTAATATAGTGTACAATGACATTCTACAAACGCTGGAACAACTGGACCCAAGTCCGAGGCAACCCTACTACAAGTGGTTGCATAGTCAGCAGGAGATCCTCCATATTGGCCATAGGAACATCACGAGTGAGTGAAATGAGGTTTCACTCCAATCGTCGCAAGACTCTATCAACATATCTAGCTGGGGTCCCCCTGCTACTGCTGGCCCTCCTGTTGCTACCAGTATTGCCTCAAGTCGAGGACATCTTCGAGTCCTCGCGAAGTCTACTGGTCATACATACCCCATATCTATACGTAACAGATACACAAGTCAATACTCTATACAAGCATAAAAAGGATATATATGAAAATTAAAAATTAAATAAAATTTAAAAAATATGTTACCTATCTCGCCTCGCTCCTCGCCATGAGGCACATGAATGTCCAAGTGTCTAGTGAAGTTGATCCCTGCATATGGGTAATCCTCGATCACTGGGATTTGACGTGCCAACCATTCAAAAAAAAAATCATTAAAAGCCTCTATGGTCCTCCCTCCACCCCTTTTAGGAAACAGCGTTGCCCACCTGCTCATTGTTGGGAACGAGGCTACATGCCCCCGTATTGTCTCTCTGAGACTGAGACTGGGCACCCTCTCAAAGAAGAAGCATTGAAAAATTGTACCAAACCCAAAGTTCTTGTTGGTACACCACTGACACTCTATAATTTGTCTCTTCATGCATGTCAGCATGGTCGTACTCCAGTAAAAAATGGTGGCCTCCAAACATTGAATGGCACAATTCATGTGCCCCCAAGAGGCTTGGTGAAGGGTTACAGATCTAGTAATCTGCCCGATCAAAATTAAGATCACATGCAGAGATAGGTTGATGATATTGTGGATTGACACCTGAGAACCTACCTTCTCAGTGTCGGCCTCACAATAAATCTGATTGTAGTCCTCGATGTTGAAAGTCCCTAGAGAAAAATTCCTCAAGTTAATTGGTTCCCCTCTTCTCAAGAGGCTAGTCAAGAAGTAAATTTCCTCTATGGTTGGGGTCAGTGATTGACCCTCTATCATGAAATCCTCTGCATCAAGATGCCAATACTCCACAAGAGCATTGAGAAGCCTCAGTTGCACCCTCATAAACAGACACTGAAAGAACTTCTATAAGCCACATTGTTTCAATGCGGCAATGGCTACAGGGTCCTCTTCAACCACGACGTCGATCTCTTCATGTTATCTCTCTCTCTCCATTGAACATCCATCCTATTACATGGAAAAATAGAGAGGATTCAACACTTTCTTTTAATTTTTTTCAAATTACTAGAGGGTGTATGTGGGCTTCTTTGTACACAGTCGTGTATGTACACAAGTTGTTTAGTCCCGCGTACATATGCGGTTTGTCCTTGGAAAACCCGCGTACATGCAGGGCTTCTCTTTTTACAAGAGCGTGCCCCCTCCAAACACACAATTAAAGCATAAATAAGGAATTGAATTGCCAGTGTATGTGTTTTGTACTTACTTGGTCCAAACAGAAGGTTGTTTCGTCCACTGAAGCTCCCGGAATCCACTCTTTTAGCAAAGAGGTATTTTCACCTTTTGGTTGATTTTCAAATTGCCATGGTAAAAATGAGTTGTCCACTTCTATTTTTTCCCCTTTTTTCCCCTTTTTTTCCCTTTTTGCCCCCTTTGTATTTTTTCCTGGCTTGGTGATCACTCACTTTCACTTATGAGTTTTATGTTGGTCATTCCAATACTCTTTTTCTTTCGATTTGGTAATTTTTGGGATAGGTCACATTTTTTGGTATCCTTTGGTAAAAGTCATTTTTTCCAACTTTTTTCATATAAGTTAGGATTTCATTCCTACTTTCTACATCTTGGTGTATTTTTCACTTTGACATAGGATCAACCCCACCGAAGTATGACATTGAACCTTCATTGTTGCTTTAGAAGTGTCATAATTAGGTGGTAGAGCCTACCTTTACCTGGATGCCCTAGGTAGATCCTTGCTGTATTGTTGGCGTCCATGCTGTCAGTAATGACTATAGGCTTGGGAGTCCTTGTTAGTCATGTTATGATTACGAGATGAAGCCTCATTATTTTTTTCACCATCATCCTAGGCCTTACCCTCAGGACTCCCTAATGAGCACACTTTGTTGTCCTTCAAGCTCAATTTGAAATTTGAAAGCAACATCCAACGAGACTGTATTTATTCTTTTCGATCTCGTTTGGATTAACTGAGAAAAGTATCCCCCTGGAGTCTTCTTTAAGCCCTTTCTAGACTCTCTAAAAATGAAAATATTACAGAGCGATCTTGTTTCCCTTCATGCTCACCAAACTCAAATTTGAAGGCACATCTGTTCGACAGTAATTTACCCCTTTTTCAGTTCGGATGGCTAATTTTACGAATAAAGGTATGATCTAGGAACTTTGGTTCGCTAGAATATTATTCTCATGCATAATTTTAACCCTTTTTTGGGCCCGAGGGACTAAATATTTGAAAAAATAACATTCTCCTTTGTTTTGGATCACCTTTTTTGGGCCTTGGAGATTACTTACGAAAAAGGAACCCCCCTGGAGTCCATAGTTAAGCTCTTTTTAGACTCCCTAAAATTTAAAATATCATTGAGTGACCTTGTTCCTTCACACTCGTTAAATTGGTCCAGAAGAACATCTACTGGCACGAGTTTAACTCTTTTTCTAGCATGTAGATTATAGCAAAAGAAGGTACGCCTCGGAAGATTCATCTCGCCGGGATAGTTCTCCTTGGTTACTTTTATACTTTTTTTAGGCTAAGGAGACTAAAATTAGAAAAAGGATGTGAGTCCATAGTTAATCTCTTTTCAGACTCCTTAAAATTGAAAATATTTCTGAGTGATCTTGTGTTTGTCACACTCGTTAAAATGGTTTTTAATAGATGTTTTTTTCGGTGCAATTTTATCCCTTTTTCGAATCGAATAGACTATCTCTGAAAAAGGTACCCCTTGGAGTCTTCTTTTGCATTTTTTCAAACTCTCTAAACGTGAAAAAAATACCAAGCTTACCTTCTCTGGGCTCGTACAAAATTACATAGAAGGGGTCTCATTGTGTCTTTCTTAATGGTATTGTGGGTCTCATCTTTGCGTCTTTGGCCTAATGTCGGATCCATGTTTCTCTCAACTGAACCTTTGAAGAATTCTTAATATGCAAGCCTTGCAACACTTCTTTCCTCTATGGCCTGACACCTTGACCCATGGAGGATTTTTCCCTGAGTGTCCTTATCTTGCACATGTCTCCTTTCTCTGAGCATTAGTGTGTTCCATGCTCTTGGACCCAGTTAGCTTGTCACGACACTCATTCTTCATTTGTAATGTATCATTCTTTTATTATTTTTCAATATCTTTAAAAAATTGAAAAAGACAAAAACATAACATATTCCAAAAAGAGGGGACGAGAGATATTCATTCTTTTTTCAGAAGCAAAGAGAGTCACCCTTGGACAAAGCACATCCTTTTGTTGGTTCACCAATCGTTGGGATCTAGTATGACCTTAGGAATTTGTTATCGTTACATTGATTTGTGTCCTCCTCTGTTTGGTTACTCTTCCAAACATATGGAGAGTTTGTGTTTCCTCAGGCATCACAAAATTATGTCAATGTCATGATGTCTAAGTCTGATCATCTTTCATGATTTTTTCCAAGGGAATTTTCACCCAACCTGAGTCATCCTTTCTGTGTTTTGTCTCTTGACTTTCATGAGTCGACCATCCCGAGATTCCAATCAAGTCCAGATTTGAAATCGACAAAGTTATCTACCTGATCATCGAGATCCTCTTGTCTTTTCTCGACAGACTATCGAAGACCTCAGGGTAGTGATTTATACACTCCCATTGTACTCCTACCTGACTTTTGAAGATCTTGAAGTTGTTTCTCGAGCTATGAAGACCTCATCTCCAGCTTCATGTGCCACTAGCTTCTTGAAGATGCATACTATACTTGTATATCTTCGACTGATTTTGATATGTAGATCCATTGTGTATTACTCGTGACTACACTTTAGATAGCTATATGATATGGATCTCTAATGTATTTGATTGGAATCCATGATTCAATTCATCCTGAGAATGGGTATGCCCACCTCAGAGAGATAATTGTTGTTTTGTAGATGGCACCTCCCGAACTCTGGTCCCAGGCTCTCTCGATTTTGTGCATTGGTGAAGATGTTTTATTGTATTTCATCCATCAGTTTCTCTTCTGACCTCATACATTAGGGGGAATTTGTTATATCTCTAAAATTCCCTACTCATGCATACATGGCATTGGCCCTATTACTTGCATAATTTTCCAAATCATTGTTGAGAAGTTCTACTTAAAAAACCAATTTTTAGAGCATATACGCGCCCTGCACCACTACAACTCGTGTACATACACTTTCTTCATGCTATACAGTCCGCATACATATGCTTTCTTTACAATACATAGCCCTCATATACTCCAAAAGTTTCAAAAATTAAAAATTTGTAAGGAATTTGGTGGAATTCACGGGCTATTGGAGGTTTCCCAACCAATTGACCTGTTGTACCCCATCCCACAACCAAATAACCATCCTTTTGTCATATAAAATGAGGTTTTGGGGTCTCATTTCACAAATAAGCATAAGAACGATGAAAATCTGCCCAATTTCACTTCCCTTCCTTGCCCAAACATTTTCTACCTTTTGTGAGTTACTGCCTCAACATTCCCTCTTCAACCCCTTTTCTTCCATTCAATCCATTCCCTTCCCTTGAGGTGATAAGAAGATTGTGAGAAGAGGTTTATTGAAGGTGCACTTGGAGCATTGTAAAGAGGATCTCAGACCAGGTTTGCGGAACGGTGGCCGACATGGATTTTAAGTTTCAGTCTTTTGCCTGTCCCAAATGATGATGTTTTGTGTATTTTCTTTGATTTATACATAGCATTTGATATCTAACCCTAATTTACGAATAGAAATAGCATGTGTGTAGTCCTTGTTTTCCTATTTTTGGATGCAGATCATCCTTGGGAGGAGACTTGCATCCTTTGGAACTACAACTCTTGAGGATATCATTGCCAGATGTGGGATCAAAGTTACAATTATCGATATTCTCTTCTATTTCTTTAAGTCCATTTATTTTGGCATGTTTGGGGTAGAGTAGAAACCAAATTATCTTTTATATGGTCATTCTCTCTATCTATATCTTAAACCCTGGTGTAGTTATAGGGGTATTTTCTCGCTAGCACTCACACACACATGATTCAAAGTTCCTCACCAAGCCTTAAATGAATACTTTTACAATCAAGGGATAAATTGTTTCCCTCACTACTATGTGTTCAACCAACACCTTTAGATCCAATCATCGATTTAGGGTGGCAACCCCTTCCACACACATTAAATCCATAACTTCTTAATAGGCCCATAAAACCAACTTCATTAGTTCCATCATTAGTTCATTGGTGTTAAGTTGGGATAATACATGTATATGACATTTTTTATTTATAGAAACCACCTAATTTTTGGTTAGAGTGGAATCAAAACCCTTGGGATGAGTCGCTTTTGGGATTCTTACAAAAATCCATTAAATAAATGCAATGGGAATCAAAAATTAACTAGTTGTAGTAAACTCCTAGTAGTTTATCTCTAGACTACAACCCAACTACTAAACCAATTATATTTTTAGAATGCCATTTATTTAATTTAATCATTTGTAGACATTAATATAATTTCTTTCATTCTTTTGATAAAAAGTGTGATATTAACTTTAATGATACTCATTGTTCATATGAGATCAAAACATGAACTAGATGAATACTCTACTACAATGATGGAAATGGTACAAAATGTCACTTGAACTCTCTTGTACATGGTGGAGGTACTACTGTGATAATTAAAATCTACATAGTTCTATGTATGGTGAAAACACTTATAGGACAATGAAAATCTACAACTTCCATGTATGGTGAAGGAACTACTAAGTGGAGGTATTAATAGGATAGTCAAGAGTGCTCCTCTCTTGTACGTAGTTGAGGCACTACTACGATGGGAAGGAGTGCACTCTCTTGTACATGGTGTAGGTACTACTAGGACATTCAAAATATAAACACTACTTCCATGTATGGAAGATGTACTACTAGGACAATCAAGGTCTACACATTACTTCTCTAACTACTATGTGATCAACCAACACCCTTAGACACAATCATCCACATCCTCCCATGCACACTAAATCCATATGCTTTGACTAGACACATCTTAGCATTGAGGAATATTAGGAAAATGCCATACATAAATGTGTTGACAGACGAACTTGAACTAGTTGTGATAAAATCTCACTTGTATACCAGTTTATCAAAACCCAACCAACAAGCCACTTATGCTTTTACATTTTCATTAAACCAACTTGATCATCATAAATATTAATATAATTTATTTTTAAATAGTGTGTTGTTAACTTTAATGATATTGATAATCCATGTAAATTCAAAACATCTACTATATAAATAATCTATTAAATGTGTTGTGTATGTCCTTTTCATCTCTCATACTTATATGTATCATATAAATATAACTATAAATGTAATCAGTTCAAAAACATGATTGGTTGAATAATATATGAAAAGGACATAAAGACCAATATCCTAAATGTATATCAGTTCAAAAACATGAATTGGTTGAATAATATACTACATTGATTTCAATGATACAAAATTCCATGCAAACTCTCTTGTACTTCGTGTTCAAAAACATGAATTGGTTGAATAATATACTACATTGATTTCAATGATACAAAATGCCATGAAAACTCTCTTGTACTTCATGGAGGTACTACTAGGATAGTAAAAATACACACTTATATATATATGTATGGTGGAGGTACTACTAGGACAATAAAGGTTGCACTCTTTTGCATGGTGGATGTACTATTGGGGAAATCATAATCTATGCACTACTTCCATCTACGGTCAAGGTATTATAGGTATAACTATGATCCACACACTACTTTCCTCACATGGTGACAACACCTCTCTCTCTCTCTCTCTCTCTCTCTCACACACACACACACACACACACACACACACACACACACACAATCCAAATCTCCTTGCCAATCCTTACATGTATACTTATACAATCAAGGGATATATTTCTTCCCTCACTACTATGTGTTCAACCTGTTAATTAATTGGGTTGGTTTTCATTGATGTCAACCCTTGAAGAAAGTTTGGTAGAGAATTTTGGTAGCATAAAGGTTTGGGTAATGGACCCAAGGTGTTTTGATGGATAATGGTATGAATTTTGATATATTTTCAAGTAAAACTATTCTATATGGATAGTACATGTCATGTCATTTCCGGTGGTATGTGGAATGTCACATAACTCCTCACGGTTAGATGTTTATGTCCATGTGAAGTTGGAGAACCCTCATGAGTCATCTAGAAGCCCCAAAAGGTCAAAGTAGTCAAAGTGTTTGCAAAAGAAATTATTTAAATAATAAAGTTAATGGAGAACTCCCTAAAATAAGGAAAGTGGGAT
>SNQJ01S0138811.1:0-22636 GCA_010110895.2 Picea sitchensis | reverse complement strand
CAACGTAAAACACTAGTGTACTGTGTATGTGTGTGATTGTTTATTTATTACTGCTCATTATTGGATAATAATTCTACATTGATATAACATTTGAAGAAAAAGGATTATAATTACATTATTACTGATTCAACCCCCCTCTCAGTAATCCAACAACTTATGCATCCTCCAAGAATATTAAAGTGTATCAGATGGATGTGAAATCATCTTTTCTGAATGGGGTACTTGAAGAAGAAGTCTACATTGAAAAACCAGAAGGATTTCAGTTGTCAGAGAACGCATATTATGTGTGTAAATTGAAGAAGGCCTCGTATGCTCTAAAACAGGCTCATAGAGCATAGTACTCTAGACTGGATAAATATTTATAGCAGGCAGGGTTCAGAAAAGGAAGTGCATATAGAAACCTCTACATAAAGGTAACTCATGATAGTATTTTATTAATTGAAGTTTATTCTTTGGTTCCAAGACCAAAGAATAAGAATGTGATTGGCACAAAGTGGGTATTCAGAAATAAATTGAATGAATATGGACAGGTTACAAGGAACAAAGCTAGATTGGTATGTAAAGGATAGGCACGGGTTGAAGGAATCGACTTTGAAGAGACATCTTCTCCAGTTGTCAGAATGGAAGAAATCTAATTGCTCCTAGCTTATGCATCCTCCAAGAATATTAAAGTGTATTAGATGGATGTGAAATCATCTTTTATGAATGGGGTACTTGAAGAAGAAGTCTACATTGAAAAACCAAAAAGATTTTAGTTGTCAAAGAATGGAGATTATGTGTGTAAATTGAAGAAGGCCTTGTATGGTCTAAAACAGGCTCATAGAGCATTGTACTCTAGACTGGATAAATATCTATAGCAGGCAGGGTTCAAAAAAGGAAGTGCATATAGCAACCTCTACATCAAGGTAACTCAAGATAGTATTTTATTAATTTAAGTTTATGTTGATGATATTATTTTTGGAAGTATTGATGACATGTTAAGCTAGAAATTTGCAAAGGATATGCAGAATGAATTTGAAATGTCATTACTTGGAGAACTATCCGTATTTCTAGGTCTTCAGATGCGTCAAAGAAACCAAGGAATTTTTATTTCTCAAATTAAGTATACTAGAGAAATGTTAAAGAGGTTCAGAATGGAATATTGCAAACTAGTTACCACTCATATGCAAACAAGTTGCAAGTTGAGAAAATATGATGATTCAAAGTCTACTGACCATAGACAATACAGGTCAATGATTGGTAGTTTACTATATGTGACAACATCCAAACCAGATGTAATGCAGGCAGTTGGATAGGTGGCATGATTTCAAGAAGCACCAAAAGAATCACATGTATTAGCAGTGAAGAGAATTTTCAGATATATCAAAGGAACAAAAGATTTTGGATTATGGTATCCAGAAAGAAAGGATCTATCACTTATTTCCTACACAAAGGCAGATTGGGCAGGTTGCATTGATGGTTGACGAAGCACCAATGGAGCAATGTTCTACTTGGGTGAGTGTTTAGTATGATGTTTAAGAAAGAAACAATCATTGATATCCTTATCTACAGCCGAGGCAGAGTTTTGGGCCCGAGATATGATCACTTTTATGATGGTTATTATACACTTTTGTCGCATGTACATATGTGTTTTTCATATTTTCAAGGAGACTTTTGAAGAATTTCATGATAAAACGATATGATCGACACTAGGTACGTGTAATTCATGTTTAGTGATTATATTGAGTATAATTCATCATGTTTTATGATTACCAAGATCTAATTCACATTTTTCTGGTGTTATAGGGAAAAAGTGCACCTCGTTTTTGCTTCCGGCACTTGATCTGGCACTCTGTCCAACACTGTGTATTTCACAAAAACAGAGGGCGACTTGGTGGTTATGGTATTGGTGTTCAGTGATGGGAGAATAAAGAATGTGGGTTTTGTTTATGCTTTCCCCCTCCATCTACTGAGCTTCCGACAACTCAGTTTCAGTTGCTCAAGAGGGCGATTATTGGCTCACTCTGTTTTATCAGTTAGGGCATCATTTATTGTAATTTGCCGAATTTAGAAGTGGTTCGACCCTCCTGTGGTCGACCACTTGGTCTGTAAGCTTATAAATATCACTAGGATGGTCATATGATTATTAAGTAGCATAAGCATTATAATTTTCAGTGTGATAGACAGAAAAACGATTTTACTCGGTTTTAAGTTTTTACATTGCCAGATTATGCCAGAACTGCGTTTTTTAGTTTTTATGGTGAATTCGACCTGCTAAGTTCATAGTGTGCTTTTAGAGAGTCACCACGACTTTCTAGGGGGGCTACCAGTAGTCTGGTAACTGTCTTCGTGTTTGTTTATGCATTTCATAATTTAATTGTTCTCTTTATTTGTTGTACATGCATATTTTTATTGTGTTAACTAGTTTGTTGTAGTTTAATTGTTTTGATTCTCTTTTGCAGGTTAGAATGATGAGATGTGTTAGCATGCATTGATATTGTAGATTAGGAATAGACTTGCAAGTCTCTATACTAACCTCGTGTGCAATTAGATGTTAGATTATTCTTTCTTTTATGATTTTGTAGTCAAGTTTAAAACAAAGTTTTTATTAGAATAGAACAGAGTTTTGATTTCGGTTTTCTTCGATAAGGATTTGATAAATGGATAGAATTAATTCCATACTTTAATTATAGCTTTTTTATCTCAATTTTATATAGATCTTGTTTAATTAGTTGTTGGTAACACCCATCATTTTTGGCGTCGTTGTCGGACAGTTGTCTTAAGGTAAGAAGTAGTTAGGAAATAGATCATTCTTATACCTTAGCATTAGCTTGGTGGTGGGGGAGCTTTAAGACAAGAGGTAAGAACCTGTGCATCTGCTATAGCAGGTTCCCCCAAACCCAATGGTATTTTTTCTTTTTTCTTTTGTTTACTTTTATGAATAGACCTAGAAACCAAATGGTAGCTTTTTCTTTTGTTTTTTCTTTCTTTCATGAATAGGCCTAGAGACCCACAAGGTAGATACATTAAATCAAAATCATACCTTTCAACCAAGGTTCCTTCCGATCTCTTTGGGGGAAGGAACATTCCTCTTATAAAATCCGCAGACCGATACTGAAAAGCAGAAGCTAGCTCAACTCAAAGAGCTAAAATAGTCTCTGAAGAGACCAACATAGGGAGCACTATAGAACAAGAAATTGAAGCATAAATCATATTAGAAAAGGAGGCAATACCACTCGAGTCTTCCACAGAAACAAACAATAAAACCTTTTCTTTTACACCACCACCAGGGGACCCTAATTTTAAGGACATCATAGACCTTGAACAGGTGAATCTTTTGTTTGGTGGTTCAGCCAATGTAATCATCTCTCAAATTGACACAAAAACTTTGGCACCAATGGTCTCAATCAGCTCGAGTAGAGTCCCAGACATCCAATCCATAGGAAGACCTTTCCATCAAATGGAAACCTTGTTTTCTTCAAAGATAAAACCACCTAGGTACTCTTTTTTTGGAAATCAATCCAATATGGATGATCAGGAGGACCATAACATTGTAAGACATGGGGAGGAAGAAGAAACTGGAAACCAAACCGAAACTACCTTCAGGTTTCCGATTTTAGACACCACTCCAAATGTCAACATGAAGAATATTCCTCTCTCAGCACTGCCTACCTTTTACGATAAAAATAGTGAATATCCAGACACCTTCCTATTTGAATTTGACATCTTGTGTAGGAGTTACAACTACGTACAAGATGCCCAAAAATTAAAACTCTTTCCTGCCACCCTCAAAGACTCTGCACTAAGATGGCTCATAGGGTTGGGAGAATCTAGTATTAGGTCTTGGGAAGCAATGAAAGACATATTTATTAAGAAGTACGAAGACTATTGCAAGACCAAAGAGTCTCGTAATGACATCTTTAAAATCCAACAATTAGAAGACGATACCCTCAAAGATTATATGGAAAGATTTGGTTACATCTCCCAGAAGTCAAAATACCATGACCTCCCAGAGGATGCAATTAGGGCTATTTTCCTTAAGGGAATTTTAGAAGAATATCTAGATATTCTTAGCCTAATGGCATCAGGTGACATCTTTCATAAACCTTTTGCTGAAATATGTGAAATGTGTAAAAATTACTCAAGGAGTAGAGCCAAAACAAGAAACAATGTTCGGGACCCTTACAATAGAAACGTAAAACCAGTTAGTTCATGTGGTATCACAAGAACAGAGATAGGGAACCTTTTAGAAAACTTTAAGACACATATCTTAAGAACAATAGGTTCCCAATTGGACACCCTAAAAATAAAAAAGAAACAGGAGGAGGAAAATGCAGCAATGAGCATATATTGTCCAAGATGCAGGAGGAAGCATTCCTCAAGGGAACGCCCATTAGATAACATTTCAGTTTGTGGCTTTTGTACAGAAGACCATGTGACTGAAAAATGTCCATCATTGCCTGGTTTATTATCCATATATAGGAGTGGATATCCTAGGGAGTCTTCTTATGCACCTAGGAGGCCATGGAAGCCTAAGAATAAACCTACATACCCAGATCTACAGTCTCAAGTTCCACCCTATTATCAACAACAACAGTGGAACTCACCAGGTTGGAAAAACTGGTCTACTCAGTACCAAAATCCTTGGATTCAAGGATGGAGGGGATGACACAACCAAGGAAACCCTTAAGCTTCACCTATCCCTATGTCCAACCACCTTTATCCTTAGTTCTCACTGAACACTCTGCAGCTTCTGCCAGTTTTTGTTCCACCACCCTTACCTCCTATTCCACAACAACAACTGCTACAATATCAAAATGAAATCTCCCTGAGACCAACACTGTTACCAGCACAACCAGTGATTAATCCCAATAATAATCCCCCTCAACCTCTTCACAATGTTTAAATGCAGGCTTTCCCGACATATTTCATTACTCCTGTTCCATTATAGGAAATTCAACTAAGATCAGGAAAAATTATGGAGAGGCAAAGACCTTCAGTAGTCATCCAGGAAGAAGAAGAAGAATAAACCACCAAGCAACCCACGGATGACACTAGGTGGGAAGATGTTATTATCCCGAAGAATCAAGAACCCAAGCTTCCCCAAAATGAACCTTCACAAATTATGAAGGTCCCTCCTTATCTAGACTGATTGGTAATCGAGAAACCTACCACCCGACTGGAGTTTGACATTTTGAATGAATTGAAAAATATTTGTGTCAATATTCCCCTGTTTCAAGCCATTAAAGACATTCCAATCTACAGTAAGGTAGTCAAAGAATTGTGTATCAAGAAGCCAGGCAGGAAGCGAAAGGACCCCCCTACAATACACTTGATAGGAGGACTTTCTGAATACATATCAGAGTAGCCAAAACTAGAAAAATATGGGAAACTAGGAAACATTGTAGTGACTAGAACTATTAATGAGGTCTCCATTGGAAACCCTCTCATAGACCTAGGGGCAGCCATCAATGTTATGATCGCTACTACCTTGGAACAATTACAGTTACAACCTCTTCTTTGACCCACCCCAACCGTTTTGGAATTAGTAGATAAGAATAGGATTATACCTGAAGGAATTTTAGATGATGTCATGGTTACTTTAGCCTCATGGGAGTACCCCATAGATTTTCTTGTCATTCATTCAAAGGATCCTACCAAAGGCCATCTTGTCATTTTGGAAAGAGCTTGGCTAGCCACAGCTAATGCATTTATTGGCTGTAGAGAAGGAGAAATGACCATCTCAAATGGTCTCTCTATCCAGAAGCTCACCATTTACCCTCCAACTCAACCTACTATGGATAATATATGGTGGCTTGAATGTCCATATGAGAACGAAGACTGGGAATAACCTATATTGCCAAGTGACCATGCATGGGCACTTCAGGAGAACACAACATAAATGTGCTAAACCAGTTTATTTTTGCTATCACATGTGTGGATTTTCCACATTCGTTTCCCCAATTTGAATACATGCTTGGGGAAAATTTTCAATAACAATTAGACCCATCCATTTTGTCTTCTACATCTTTTATTTATGAGATAGATGAGTCTACCATGTCTTACACTATTCCCTACAAGATTAGTCCAAGAAATTGTTTACATATAAACTATGGGATAGATGCAAACCAACATAAACAATTAGTAGATATCCTTAAAGAACAATTATGAGCATTTGCTTGGGAATACACTGGCATGAAGGGTATACACCCCGACACATGCATCCATCATATATACACCCAGGGGGAAGTAACACATGTTAGGAAACCCCGGAGAAGGATGAACCCAACACTTAAAGATATAGTCAAGGAGGAGATCCAAAAGTTGTTAAATGTCGGATTTATCTATCCCATCTCCAACAGTAAGTGGGTATCCCCTCTTATAGTGGTTCCAAAGAAAGTGACCAGGAAATGGAGACTTTGTGTTGACTTTCGGGAACTCAACAAGGCCACTCTAAAGGACTACTTTCCTCTCCCTTTCATTGACCAAGTTCTAGATACCTTGTCCATAAATAAGTATTTCTCCTTTCTAGATGGGTACAATGGATACAATCAGATTCTTATAGCACTGGAGGACTAGGACAAGGATACCTTTACTTTTCCTTGGGGCACCTATGCCTATAGGGTCTTACCATTTGGATTGTGTAATGCTCCTGCCACTTTTCAACGAGTAGTATTAGGGATATTTGTCGATATTATTCATGATTGTGTGGAGGTCTACATGGATGACTTCACAATCTATGGCAACACTTACCAGGAAGCCTTAGACAACTTAGAAAAAGTCCTCATTAGATTCCAAGAAATGAACCTATCTCTAAGTCATGAAAAATGCAAAATGTTGTTAATGGAAGGAGTGGTTCTAGGACATCATGTTTCATCTGAAGGGATAAAAGTTGTTCCTACAAAGATTGAGGTCATCGTTAGATGTCCACCCCCTAATAATCAGAAAGAGGTGAGAAGATTTCTTGGACATCTTGGATATTACTAGCGGTTTATTGAAAAGTTTACAAAGATGTATGCACCTATGTTTGGATTATTGATAAAAGATGTTGATTTTGTTTGGACTAAGCAGTGTCAAATTGCCTTTGAAACCCTGAAAGCTAAGTTGTCTGTGGAACCAATTCTTAGAGGACCCAATTGGACTCTCCCTTTTCATATATCCATTGATGCCTCTGACACCGCAATAGGAGGGGTATTAGGGAAGAAAGAGGACCAACATTCCTATGCCATTTTTTTGTGAGCAAGAACTTGTCCCATGCCGAGTTAAACTATACGGTTACCGAGAAAGAATTATTGGCAGTTGTTCATGCTATTGACAAGTTTCATCATTACATTATAGGTTATGAAGTATTTGTACATACCTATCATTCTGCCATTAGGTTCCTCATGAATAAACCTATAACTAATGGTTGGGTGACCAGGTGGATTTTATTATTGCAAGAATTTAACATCATTGTGCTTGACCGACCTGGAAAGGATAATGTAGTAGCTGACTTTCTTTCCCGATTAAAAAATGAGGATGGTGATATCCCTATAGATGATAGTTTCCCATATGAGCACCTCTTTTCCCTTTCTGTCAATACCCCATGGTTTGCAGATATGGCACACTATCTAGCTACTAGGAAGTTACTGTCTCATTTGTCACCTCATGAAAAGAGGAAAATTATTACACAAAGTGATAATTACTCTTGGGTTGGTCATGATCGTTTTCGCACAGGTCATGATTTTATTATTCATAGATGTGTCCGAGAGGACGCGGTACCTGATATACTACGAAGTTGTCATGATGGACCATGTGGTGGCCACGTTTCTGACAAACGTACAACATATAAGGTGCTACACTCGAGTTACTATTGGCCTAACATTTTTAAAGATGTTTCCAAATATGTAAGAAGTTGTGATAGTTTCCAAAGGATAGGAAGACCTATGTCATCTGAAGAAATTCCTTTGTGGGCCCAAGTTATGATATACCCCTTCGAAAAATGGGCCCTTGATTTTGTAGGACCAATTTCACCCATGTCCTATAGGAAGAACTATATTTTGGTTTGTACAGACTATGTCACCAAATGGGTAGAGGCAAAAGCCCCATTCAGGGCTACAAAGAAGTCTGTTGTCGAATTTATCTATGAATACATCTTTACCCTCTTCGGTGTCCCTCGTGAAATTGTTACCGACCAAGGAACTTAATTCACTTCCAAAATGATGAAAGAGATAACAGATAAATATGGGATTAAACACCGTAAATATTCTCCATACCACCCGCAAGCCAATGGTCAGATAGAATCCAAAAACAAAGTTCTAGAAGACATCTTGACCAATATTATTCAGTTACATCACCGAGATTGGGTTGATAGGCTCCCAGAGGCTTTGTGGGCATACTGGACTAGCTGGATAAATACCACTGGGCACACTCCTTATGAGCTAGTGTACGTGAAACAAGTACTTTTACCTATAGAATTCCATGTAAGGACATTCTGTATTGCCACAGAATTAGGATTGAACCTGGATGAGGCTCAGAAGAAACAAGCCCTACAATTGAATGAATTAGATGAAATCAGGCAAGATGCCATCCAACAGATGATATTAGTCCAAAACCAGAGAAGCAAGTGGCATGATAAGTTTATTAAGAAGAAGCACTTCCAACCTGGTTATTGGGCTCTGTTGTTTGATTCCTGATTCAAAACCTTCAAAGGCAAACTTACCACTCATTAATTGGGCCCTTACGAGGTAGACACTGTATATGACAATGGAGCTGTAAAAACTAAAACAATTGACGATGGACAAGTCTCCTTTGTGGTAAATGGACACCGACTTAAATTTTATCATAAGACCATTTCCAGAGAGGATTTTCTACAGGTCATGTCAATTGACAAGGCATTGACCTTAGTATATGGGGAAGTCCCCCCTTGTTCTTGAAATTTGTATCTGAATTTCCTACTGTATATATGTAAATAGTTTTTGAATTTTGTTAATAAGATAATTCTAGATATTTCCGTAAGTATTTATTTCACCAGGAGTACATAGTTTCAATGATCTTTCCTCAAAACATTTGTTATACTTGAATTTTGTGTCTACTAAAGCATCAAATGAATATTGACTTACTGTAATTAGCCATATTTTTGCAAAATTCTCATTTTTAGGCATTCTAAAGCAGTTGCTCTTGAAACTCTTCACCATTGTATAAGGAAGTGATACCATAACTATTAAGCCTAGAGGTCTCTCGTATAGTTTTTCCAAGAAACCTGAGTAAGTGATTCAAGTGTATGTATCAAAGAGTAACAAGGAATCTAATTAGCAGTTAGTCATGGAAACATCACAATAACTACAACGGAAGAAAGTAAGTTGAGCCTAGCGATACCTTTCTATTCTTTTTCAATGGTACCATCCACAACACACTAAATAGCTTGATTATATCATATCTTTAGATAGGCCACGTCCTCTTAAGTACCCCTTACATCGGGACAATCACTAAGTAATATAACCGAAAGTCATCCTCTAACATAAATACCATCCCAATTAAAAAAAAAGAGAAAGAAAAAAGTTGTTTTCGGAGTTGTTCCCCCATCTTCTTGCATAAAGAAATCTTATACTAAAATATTAAAGGATGGAGGGCCAGTCTTTGAGGGTTTAAGAGGATAACCCACTAGGATACTGAACAAGTCTGTTGGCAGCGAGTACCGGCCTATGGTATGACTAGATAAACTCGTCGAAGTACTGAATAGGCTTGCTGGCAGCGAGGCATTCTACCTAGCGAGGATGGTAATCTGACAAAAATAAATAATAAATCTAAACTTGTCTTGATGTACGACATTACTTGCAGACAAAGATGACATAAAATATGTGTGGTTAAGCTAAGTTTAATGAATCTCATCAACTTGCCATTGGGAAATAACTCTAAGACAATCTTGAAACTCTCTTGCCTACCTCTTCTTATCTATATATAGGATCTCTTATCCTATAGGTGGGGCCATCTTCTATTTGTCTTGTCAGACCAAGCTATGAAATTTTATCTTTACACTTGACATACTATAAATCTTCGGCTATTGGGGGATACTAACTAGTTTCCTATACTTTTGATTGTGATGTGTCACAATACTTAGGTGTGGGGGAGGGGTTCATGAGCTGACAAATGATAATTGCCTAGAGAAGTAGATATTTGCAATAATTTTTGTATGATTTCTATGATATAGGTTATTACATTGATAGTCATGTTATTTTTGAAATGCTTAAATCATGTGTGCTATAAATTACTAAACACATACTTAACAAACCACTCTTTATCGGTTTATCATTTCATTACAAGCTACATATTGTAGGATTGACAATACATTTTTATGCTTACTATAACATGTTCATTGTATGTTTTTGACTATATATGTCATATGCAAGAATATTGAGTGAGCATGGAGCGTTCTGCCTCTTCTCATTAACTACTGTGATTGTAAAAAACACTTCAAATTTGTAGGCTATCCATTATAAGAGGTGAAAATGCACTTAACATAGAGGTACTTGATGAAGTACCATATGAGGTGTCGAATGAAGTGCCATGTGAATTGCATACCATTAAATGTCCTATATTCCAGGTAACTGGAAATCAATTACATTCAATTGAATTGGTTGCAGGAATTGATTGTAGATGCTTCATATGTTTATGATCAAATGTCCAAGTCAAAATACTTGGACATTGATCTAACCACGCATCATTACATGCCTAAAAAATGAGCCATAGAATTTGAAATTCCCACACATGGTAGCTCATTCGCACATGTGTGAAATGTACTCCACCATAAGCTCATTCAAAATTGGGCTGGGCACTCTATTATCTCAATTCTCCCTTACCATTTTCTCTCCCCTGCGTTAAGGAATCACGCTTAACCTCTGCCAATTCGTCCCTTGTTCAAATCGTGCTCAAACCGTGCCCAGTTCGTGCCACTGTTTCACTCAATTATGCCCTTTCTTGGTAAATTCCACCTCTGTCAAAATTCCCAGGAGATACGAACCTTCCTCCTATGTAGACTTGTTTTCCATTCCTGAATTTGCACAGTGCAGAGAAGTGTTTTTGCACATAGGTTGGGGGCCATTTTTGTCTAGCTTGCAGGGCCACGATGATGTCCTCTCCATGCAATTCGCCCTTGGTTTCGATGGTAAGACAACACATGTAGGGTCTCTTACCTTTGAAGTCACAGAAGAGTCCATTTCTGCAGCAATAAAGCTCCCAAGAATGGGAGATAGATGGTTCAAAAACCACCAATTACCACGCTCAAGTTATAATAGGGTGTTTAAGCCTGAATTCGAAAGCATTTCAGGAGAAAAAGGGTATGTTAACGAGTGGATAAAGGTGGAATTGATCAATCCCCTCATCGTCATCACAAGTTTAATTACATGTGAAGGTAGATACTCTACTTTCAAAGCTTGTCATTTTAGATTGTTGGCTCATTTTCTATTCAACAAACCCTTGAACTTCCCCTTCTATTTTCTCAAAATCTTGGAGAGGATGTCCTCTCAAGTGAGGAAGAATGTGACTAACCCCCAAAATAGTCTCTTCCACCATGGCTTGATCAAACTCCTCATTCTTTCTGAACTAGAGAAACAGGGGCAAAATTGGGATGCCTTTATCTACCAATTTGTAAACCCTCACTTGACAGTTAAGACCGACAAAAAGACACTTAGCCTAAAAAATATCTCTCCATCCAAGCCCCGCTCTCCAATAACTCCAAACACCTTTGTACAAACCCTCTCTTTGCCAGAACAATACCAAAAGCTTGTTGATATCCCTACTTCTTCATTGGGTAAAAAGACCAAGAGAAAAGACCAAAAAAGACTATTGTTAACCCCCCAATGCCTTCACTCTCTCTGGATCCTACACATAAAAAACTCCAAGAATTAATGCAAAAATACTTTCCCATCATTCCCATAAACAATAGGGAAGCCAATCGATTTGGTAAAGGACCCTTTCGAAAGAGTACCCAGAGCAGAAGAACCAAGCCCTATGAAAAACCTCCACCTACTTCGGATCCTATCCAAGTGTCCTCCGACCTTGAGAGTCATCATAAGAAACCTAGGGAAGTTTCTACGTATGGATTAGAGCCACTAAGTAAAACAAAATCAGAACCTACCTCTCCTTACCGATCTCCCATCACTCCTACTTCACCCATGCCTACTCTAGATCCTAAAACTGATATATTGTCCACATCCCTCAAAGGATATAAGCCTTCCTCAGAGATCACAGATTCTGCCCCAACCATAGAGGAGCTACAAAAGGAAAACCATCAGCTTCTCCAAGAGTTGGAGGAAAGGAAGACAATAGATACACACCTTCATCATGGCAATGCAGTCCTTCAAATTAAAGTTAACTCTCTTCAACGATTGGTCGATGAGATGACCAAATATAACTGCAGCCTCATAGCACAGTTGAAGCAATACAAGAGGCACAAAGCTAAGTCTTCACAGCAAGAAGGAGAGGCTTCTAAAGCCAACCCTCCTTAGCAAGCCTAGTCACGAGGGGTAACTTATTTTTGTTTGCAGTGGGCCCTGCAAAATCGTAAGTGTGGGGGTAATGTTGGGCCTGAGATATGATCACTTTTATGATGGTTATTATAAACTTTTGTCGCATGTACATATGTGTTTTTCATATTTTCAAGGAGATTTTTGAAGAATTTCATGATAAAACGGTATGATCAATACTAGGTACATGTAATTCATGTTTAATGATTATATTGAGTATAATTCATCATGTGTTATGATTACCAAGATCTAATTCACATTTTTCTGGTGTTACAGGGAAAAAACACACCACGTTTCTGCTTTTGGCACTTGATCTGACACTCCTTCCAATACTCACTTCAGCACCTGATCCGACACTCTGTCCAGCACTACATATTGCACAAAAATGGAGGGCGACTTGGCAGTTATGGTATTGGCGGCCAGTGATGGGTGAATCGGGAATGTGGGTTTTGTTTATGCTTGCCCCCTCCAGCTACTGAGCTTCCGACAACTCAGTTTTAGTTGATCAAGAGGGTGATTATTGGCTCTCTCTGTTTTATTAGTTAGGGCATCATTTATTGTAATTTGCCACATTTAGAAATGGTTCAACCCTCCTATGGTCGACCACTTGGTCTATAAGATTATAAATACCACTAAGATGGTCAGATGATTGTTAAGTAGCATAAGCATTAGAATTGTCAGTATGATAGACAGAAAAACAATTTTACTCTGTTTTAAGTTTTTACATTGCCAGATTATACCAGAACTGTGTTTTTGAGTTTTTTTGGTGAATTCGACCTGCTAAGTTCATGGTGTGCTTTTAGATATTGACCACGACTTGTTGGGAGGCCCACCAACATTCTGGTAAATGTCTTTGTGTTTGTTTATGCATTTCATAATTTAATTGTTCTCTTTATTTTCTGTACATGCATATTTGTATTGTGCTAACTAGTTTGTTGTAGTTTAATTGTTTTGATTCTCTTTTGTAGGTTAGAATGATGAGATGTGTTAGCATGCATTGATCTTGTAGATTAGGAACAGACTTGCAAGTCTCTATACTAACCCCGTGTGCAATTAGATGTTAGATTATGCTTTCTTTTATGATTTTGTAGTCAAGTTTAAAACAAAGTTTTAATTAGAATATAACAGAGTTTTGATTTGGGTTTTCTTCGATAAGGATTTGATGGATGGATAGAATTAATTCCATCTTTTAATTATAGCTTTCTTATCTCATTTTTATATAGATCTTGTTTAATTAGTTGTTGGTTAATGTATATTATTAGTTTACTTTTCAATATCATAGTTTAATTTCTATTTTTAATCATTTCTTTATTGTAGTTTGAATTGTTAGAATAGACATAACATAGTCTCATTTTACGTAATTTCCTTTCCTAGAATTAAATTGCAATTATATTTCTTAGTTAATGGTTGAATCTAGTTTTTCTTATGTAGTATAGAAGTATAATGATGATCTCGTTATGTTGTTGATGGTTTATACATGAATATGCAGGGTATATAATTTTTAAGCCCTAATGTTGGCTCATTACCCCTTAATTGGGGCATATTATATTAGTAATGTTATTTTATTTATATCAGCTTTAGGCCATTAGTTGTAATTATACCTCCTAGTCTCCTATATATACCAAGGAAACATTTTCATTTTGAATCATCTTGTACTTGAACATTTAAGTGGGGTAAAAGGAGGTTGCCCCCTCAAAGGGGCTTGTCACGAAATAATCTCTCTTTTTCAAGGTGTTGAGTACTTTTTATGAGGTTTCTATGCTATATTGATATTTTGTTCTAACATATGGTGTCGAGGAGCTCAAGGTCTTGGGGTTTTGTTGCTACATCTAAGACACCTTGGCATTTTCGCTATAACTTTTTTCTACAATTTTGAGAAGAAACAACTTGGAGGATATTTATTATATGGATCAAGGTATGTTGGGTTAAAAATTCAACTCACGAGGCCTTATACTTTCGGAGATATAGCCTATTGAAGATAGGGTTTTTGAATGGTCCTTAGATCAATTTCAAACATGTTAGTTTTGAATTTTCACTATAAAATTTTTTATATAATGATTCAGAATGTTAAATTGTTATTCCATTGATAAAACGTATCCATGTATCCGGGGTAAAAATTTTAGCTTTTGGGTCATCTTAAATTTGGATACACCCTTTGTAGGATAGGGTATCATTGAGTCCTATTGACTAATTACAGAAGAAGGTGTTCAGATGAAAATCAATACTTTGTCCTAGAGTATCCAAATTGGGTGGAATTGGTTGCATTGGATAGAGTGAATGATTGTGAATATTTTGGTGTGAGTTTTAGAATTTTTATCAATTATTTTGTGAGGCATTACTATCTGAAAGTGAGATCTCTGGAAAGGCCAAAATCTGACGAAGTTGTGTGGGGAAGTTAAATTCCAATTAGTACATCCAATTTTGATCAAACACAGCATTCTTGGGAGAAATAATATCAAAGAACTACATAAAGAAATTTTCATACCAGGAAGAGTAGAAACTTGGGAGATCTGATAGAATAAATATTGTCTATAGAAACCACCTCAAAATCAAGGTTCAAAAAGTTATACTTGGCCAACATGCCACCAAGGGAACTTCTACACAAATAAGCCTCAAAAATCTACTTGGACTCTTGATGAAGGTGGAAAATGCGTAGGGACATAAATGAACTACAAAGAAGATGGATTCAATGGAGCTATGTTAGGATACTAAGATGGATGGTTTAAAGGGGAGATCATGGAAGTATTGAAAATTCCATTAATAGAAGACACACGAAATTGAAAATCATCCCATGAAATTCATGATGAGGACACAAGGAGGTGAATCAAAGATGGAGAAACTCGACTTTGTTTTGAATACCAACCACATTCCTAATTGATATGAGGAAGTTTGATGGCAAGGGACCCAATCACATGGATACTTGAGGATGGAGCAATTCTTTGATCTCCATAATGTGCCACATACACAAAAGGTGCAATTGTTCTTTATATTTAGAACCTAATAGAAATTTGTATGGTATCGATGAAACTTTGTTCTCATAAATCCTTTCGTTACTTGGAAAATTTTCATGTGGAATAAATGATAGCACACTATGAGGGGTACAAGGAGAAATGCCTTCTTGTAATTGGTAAATCTCAAGCAAAGGGTTAGGTTACGAGCACATTGAGAACTTCAAAGATTGAATATAAAGATTGTCGGTGATATTCCGGATGAGCACATGATTGATGTATTCATGGGAACAAAGGATCACATTCAACATGAGGAGTTCGCCTTTGGGAACCCAAATCATTGGAGAATACATTTAAGGTGGCAAGAAGTGTTGAAAGTAAAAATAGGGCTATGGATACTAGGACCAATCCTAACGTCTATAGAGAGAACAGATTTCTCCTTCTTCTAAAACACCTTAATAACTTCTAGGGTTGACACCTCAATAATTGGAGGAAATAAAAGCATAAACCTTTTGCTTTTAATTGTGACAACAAGTGCAATAAGGGACATAGGTGTAGTGAGAAGAAATTATTCTACATGGGTGTGAAGAGGAGAGAAGAACAAGAACGAACCATCTCAAGATGAAAGCATTGAAGCAATTTAATTAGAAGGTTGACTCCCCATGATATGGAGTGTAATGCATTTGGTTGGAGTGCTCCTCAAACCCTCAAGATGAAATGAGATACATCAAAGAAAAAGGTAATAGTCCCTAATTGAAGTTACATGAGTACTCATAATTTCATTCACTATAAATTAATAAAGATCTCAATTACTGTATATCCAGTGTCATAGTTTCAAGTAATGATTTGAGATGGAGGGAACTATCAATTTCTTAGGGAAAATGCAATAAGATCAATCTTACTATGGGGAATATGTAATGGATAGTCAAATTATTTCTATACCCATGGGTGAGTGAGATGTTGTACTAGGAATCCAAAGTTTACAATCATTAGGAACAATGGATTTTTAATTTTCAAGAACTTTTCATGAAATTTTTCATTGGAAGGAAAAGAAATTGAGTTAAGAGGTATCCTGAGGCTTAGGTAAGGTGATAAGCTCTAGCAGTTGACAAAATTATTGAAAAAGGGGCATCAATGCATTATTGCAAAACTATGCTCACTAGATGTTCAAACATCTAATCCATCTATTCCTCAAGATCTCAAAGGATCATTGATAAGCATTCCAAAGTATTTAAAGATATTTAAGGTCTTCCACTTACTCGAAATCCTTGATGGTAGAAATTACTAATTCACAGAGTCTTCCTCCTAACATTAGATATCTGGTCTGCCATGAGAAGAGTGAAATTGGTAGCATGATTGAAGAAATGTTGAAGTGGCATTATTAGACCTAGCCAAAGTTCTTACTACGCACCGGTGGAATGGTATTCAAGAAAGATAGTTCATGGCATATGTTATAGATTATAGAGAACTCAACAAGATCCTTATTAAAGATAAGTTTCATTCGAGTCATTGATGAATTGTTAAGATGAACTACATGGAGCAATCTATTTCCACAAAATTGGATCTTCATTTGATTATCATCATATTAGAATGAAGGGAAGAAGATATCCCAAAAGCAACATTCAGAACTCATGAAAGCCATTATGAATTTTTGGTCATCGCGTTTGGCCCTTACAAATGCACCTTCCACATTCAAGGGTTGATGAATTCCATTTCAGTACTTCCTTAATTGTGTTAGTATTTTTTTGATGATATACTAATCTATAGCAAAGTCTTGGGATGATCATGTGAGACATGTTGACAGGTGCTACAACTACTAAGGATAAACAATTATATGTCAACCATCCAAATGTTTCTTTGGAGTAAGGAGGTAGAGTATTTAGGTCATATTGTATCATGAAGGTGTCCGAGGTAGACCCTAACAAGATTAAAGACATTATGGATTTGGGCGATTCCCAAAACATTAAAAGAATCTTAGAGGATTTTTGGGTTTTACCGGTTACTATAGAAGTTTGTTGAACTATGGAAGAATAGCGGCACCTTTAATGGCACTAATAAGAGGATGCATTTTCATGGACTCCAAAGGGAAACTAAAGCTTTATACAACTTAAAGGTGATGTGTAAAGCTCATATGTCTTGACCACTTCAAACTTCAAAAAAACCTTTATTGTGTGGAATGTGATGCCTCGAGAAATGGAATTGGTGTTGTCCTAATCTGAAGGAAGGCCCACGGATTTTTTGAGAGTCAACCACTCAAGGGAAAGGGACTTACACAAACCATTTTATGAGAAAGAAATGATGGAAATACCACATGCATTGAAGAGTAAGTCCCTTACCTATGGGTAGGCACTTCAAGATTAAAACAAGTCAATAAAAGACTTAAATGTAGCCAGACAAAGACTATCTGGAAAGGGCTAACAAAATGGGTAACAGATATTGGGTTATGATTTTTAAATGACCTATAAAAAAGGGAAGCAAAATATTTGTCCTTGAGGATGCACTGTGAAAAGGATGAAGATGTTGAGGCCTTTCTACATTGTATAATGATCATCAACTTAGATTGGGTAATAGAAGCCAGGGATGAATGAAAGAATGATGAAAAAGTGTGGACTCTCATTCAAAGGTGCGGCGGGATTCTGATGCATCAGACACATTTACATGGAAAATGATTCACTATGAGTGCAGATGCGGCTTATATTTATGTAAGAACTCCAACTCAAACAAAAGATTTACTATTGAATTTCACACCTCTCAATGGGAGGGCACTTCCCGGGGATTTTTGAAAACCTACCATAGAGTCAAGAAGGATTTTTTGGGATGGCCTTAAAATCGATGTTCAAAGGTTTGTGGCGAGAATGTTTGGTTTTGCCAACAAAATAAGGTGAAACAATTAAGACTCCGGGTCTTTACAACCATTATCCATCCCTAATTCGGTTGGGAGGGAGGGTTTCCATGGATTTCATCGCAGGGGTTACCACCAAAGTGAAGGAAAGAGTGTCATCATGGTGATTGTTGATAGGCCCGACCAAATGCCTTTACACTTTTGTACACTCTCATCCCTTCAAAACTGAATACGGTTGCGACCACATTCATGGAGATAGTTCAAAGCTACATGGAAGCCCAAAGAGATTATTGTAAGTGGCAGTCCCATCTTCCTTTGGACATTTTGGACATAATTATTTTTCTTTGTTTGGGTACTCAGGTGAAACATAGCTCATCCCTACCAATCCCTCAATGCGATGAATGAACCAAGACTAGTGAACAAATCTTTGGAAGGCTACCTTTGTTGCTGTATACGATAAAACAAACACAATGGTTCAAAATGGTTACCCTTGGCGGAGATAGTTGGTATAACACTTCCTTTCATGCGCAACAAAATGACACCATTTATGGCACTTTATGGATACCGCCACTCCTTCCATCACTTCTTCTCTAAAGAAAAATCTAAAGTTCAAGAAATGGAAGATCCCCACATCGAGAATCAACAACAAGTTCTCAAATCTTAAAAGACAACTTGACCATGTCACAGAAACACATGAAACGACAAAGCGGATCAACCTTCATTAGTGAAAAGTTTTGAAGTGGGGAGTTGGGTATTTTAGAACTACAACCATACAAGCGGTGTCCCTCAAGCAAACCAAGAAGGGATAATAGAATTATCACCAAAGGGTATTACTTATGGCCCTTATAAGGTGTTGCAAAGGTGGTACTATGGCATACAAATTGGAGTTGCACATCTTCACTAGTACACCAGTTTTCCATGTTTCATGCTTAAAAAGAAGTTTATAGGCTACAAAGGTCAGGTTCAAACTATATTGCGAGAACTTGACGAGGAAGGAAAAATCATGTGGAACCCCTGAATCCATCGCCGACACAAGAATTAGCCAGGTGAGGGAATAGATCCATTTCGAGGTATCTCATTAAATGGAAACTATCATTCAGGAATTCCACTTGGGAAGATGAGTCTTTTATCTGAAGCATCGAGGTTACTCAATTGTTGTGGAAAACACTTGTCTCGAGGGGAGTGGAATGTTAAGCTGTGGCCTTTAATATTGGTTCACTACCCTTTAATTGGGGCATATTATATTAGTAATGTTATTTTATTTATTTATGTCGACTTTGAGCCATTGGTTGTAATTATACCTCCCTAGTCTCCTATATATGCAAAGGACATTTTAATTTTGAATCATATTGTACTTGAACGTTTAAATTGGGAATTAAAAGGAACCCCCCCTCGAAGGAGAAGCAATAGCCGAAATTATCTCTTTTTTCAAGGCGTGAGTACTTTTACGAGGTTTTCTATGCTATATTGATATTTGGTTCTTAACACTAACATTGTTTTGTTATTGCTAAACTCTCATTGATTGTTTAATCCATACCTTTCACTTTTCCATTGAGATTAGTGTTGATCTTATACCACTAAAATTTTCCTTTGTTGTCAAGTGCCATCGGATATTATCCGACCGCAGAAGACATTCACACAACCACTGACATTATATTTGAATTGTCATAGGTTAAAGATAATTTCTTCCTATTTTCATAAATTAAGAAATACTTTTCTTACTTTCATAGATTAAAAGAAATAGTTTTCCTACTTTCATAGATATAGTTTCTTTCTTTCATAGATTAGAATAAAGTTTTATTGTTGTTGTAGGATAGATAGACTTTGCTTTGATAAGATTAGATAGTAGTTTGCTTATCATAGATTAAGCTTTAGTTGGTAGTAGATTAAGCATTAGTTGGTAGTTCTTCTTGCTTTCAATAAAATAGATTTCCTTTCATGAATTAGAAATAGTTTTGAATTAAGCATTTAGTCCACTTGCCTCTTAGGCTAGATAGTTGTTCAATGAGAAGTTTTAATTTGATTGCCTGCAGTAGTTAGTTGTTTTTGCTTATTTTTCTATTTGCTTTAGTAGGTTAGTTAGTTGTCTTTTCGTATTTGTCTAATGCTTTAGTAGGTTAGATAGTTGTCTTTGCTTACTTGTTTACTTGCTTTAGTAGGTTAGTTAGGTGTATTTGCTTTCTTTTTTATTTACTTGCTTTCATAGGGTAGTTTCTCATTGAATGTAGGTTGGCAAGTTAAAATAGTTTTTTTTTGTCATTTGCTTATTGATATGCTTAGATAGTTGTTTTTGCTTATTGTTATGAACTAGTTTGATTTACATAGGGTTTTTACTTGTTTTCTTAAAGAACTATCCATCGATCCTTGGCCCAAAAGTACTTAGGTTACCTAGTTTCAAGTTGCTTAGTAGGGTTTTCTCATTAGATAGTTTTTCTTGAGTAGATTAGCCTAAGATAGCTACCTTCATTAGTTAGACTATACTCCTACCATCCCTTCTACCTTTGGCATATATTTTTCTACAACTCTAAGTTTACTTACCCCGGGTTGACAATTTAATTGAGGGTTTTTACTAGTTTTTAGTGCATATATAACACCCATCACAGAGTATATTGCAACAACAACATGTTGTACACAGGTTCTATGGATGAAACAAACTCTTAAAGATAAACAAGTTGAGTATGATGAGCCCATTACAATCTATTGAGATAATGCAAGCGCCATCAGTATCTCAAAGAACTCAATGATGCACTCCAAGACGAAGCACATTCCAATAAAGTATCACTTTCTACGGGAACAGGTTGCAGAGAAGAACATCAGAGTTGAATATGTAAGCACAAAAAAACAAGTGGCATACATTTTTACAAAACTTCTTCCACGGGAAGCCTTTGAGTATCTTCGCCAGAGACTCGGAGTAATTTCTACTCCAAAATGAATTTTTTTGAATGCTTATCTTATATGTCTTACATTTACATGAGGAAGCACCATAAAAAGGACAGTTCAGGTCAGAAGATCATTTTTAGGAAGAGTTCAGTCAGGGTTGAGTATCCCCAAGAACAGTTCAGTTAGGGGGAGTAGCCTCGGATGGAAAGATACCTTTGGCATTGATGAAAATGGGGGAGAGATTTATCATATGTAGAGAACAAAGGAATGGATCCAGGGGGAGCAATGGTCACAGGAAGAGCATGAGTGATATGACTTCAGTATTGCATCAGAGTGTTGCCATCAATGACAAAGGGGGATATTGTTGATTAATTGGGTTGGTTTTCATTGATGTAAACCCTTGAAGAAAGTCTGGTAGTGAATTCTGGTAGCATAAGGGTTTGGGTAATAGAACCATGTTTGTTTGATGGATAATGGTGTGAGTTTTGATATATTTGTAGGAAAAACTATTATAGATGGATAGTACATGTCATGTCAATTTCGGTGGTATGTGGAATGTCACATAACTCCTCACGGTTAGAGATTTATAGCCATGTGAAGTTGGAGAACCCTCATGAGTATCTAGAAGCGCCAAAAGGTCAAAGTAGTCAAAGTGTTTGCAAAATAAATTATTTAAATAATAAAGTTAATGGAGAACTCCCTAAAATAAGGAAAGTGGGATGCTACATGAAAGTATAAATAAGAGGCAATTCTCTCTCATTTAATCACACTTGAACCTATTGAATATCATTGAATATCTATTTTGTGAAAGGTTATTTGGCATGTATTATTGATTGAGAAAAGTGTGACAGGAAACGTGCAGTAGGAAAAGTGCAGAACAAAAAGTGCGATAGAAATATCACGGAAAAATAATCGCGGTAGAAAAAGTTCGGCAGAAAAAGTGCGGTAGAAAAATCGTGGCAGAAAAAGTGCGGCAAAAAAATCACGATAGAAAAATCATGGCAGCAACACAGTTGGGGTATATTTATGAGAGATATGGCACATCTTGTTTGAGGTATGTTTTGTGAGCTAGGGTTTATCTCTTGAGATGGTATTGGATGTTCAGTGTTGCTTCATATATCATATTTTTTTAGGGATACAGTTGGTATTTTGTTGTTAGTATTTGACATATGGGTATTGGTATTTTGGTTGTGATGTGTTGTTGAAGTTGTTGGTTTAGCTTGAGGCTACATAATAGTGAGGTTGTGGAACATGTTTTGATGTAAGGGTTTATGGTATTTGTGTAATGTTCCTGACTTGGCTAGTCTAGGAAACACTGCTAATGTGTGTGTAGGATCAAAGGTTTGTTGATTAAGGTTGGTTGTCATTGATGTCAACCCTTGAAGAAAGACCCGTAGCACAAAGTTTTGGGTAATGGACCCAATAGTGTTTGATGTAAATATGACTCATTATTGTTTTGTCATGGTTGATAAGAAGTAAATATG
>SNQJ01S0138808.1:24953-41872 GCA_010110895.2 Picea sitchensis | reverse complement strand
ATTATGACTTATGGGTAAGTCTTAAGATGTGTTATGAGTGTTTTAGATGAATTTTAGGTGCCCAAAAATAGTGAATTATGCCCAAAACCGAAACTTAAAGTGATTGTTGTGAAGTGTGTTGCAGATTATGAAAAGAGAGCATGCACACATCTAAAACACGTGAGAAAGATGAAATTAAAACATCTACTCCATCATCATTTACTTGACCATGTGTGAATATGAACTTGAAAGGAAATGAACAAGTAGAAAGACAAGAACAACTTGTCAACAATTACAACAAAATGAGGAAACTATCACCACTTAACCACGTGTGCTATTGCATGTATGAAATGTGTTAACTAGATAAAAGACCCGCTGAAATTAAAATTTAGGTCCTACTCCATTCACATATCTATAAACATTTTGCAAGTAAAGGAAACATGAGAGATATGTGTGCCCAAGAAAGGAAAAAGCTTCAAGACATGTGTAATCTACTCCATTTGAGACATCATGCTAAACAATAGAGATAATTGCAAGAAATAAACCAAAGTATGAAAATATATGAGTATGCCTTAAGGGCTTAAACTAGGATGTTATAGCATATGATGACTATTCTAAAGCATTTTAATCCATTTAGATCATATTAACCATCAACACATCATTAACATCCTAGCCATATGATTTTGGGGGTTACTCTCCCAAGGTGTAGGCAATTATATGAGAAAAAATTGGAAATAAATAGAAAACCACTCACAATGGCACAAGGTGGAGGTCAAGCCTACCAATATTGTGCCATAGATGGTTGTAAAAGAAATACTAACACTTATTATTTCATCCCTAGCCACACAACCTTGTCCTAATGACAAGTGGGGAAAAAGAACAACAAACAAATGAAATAAGCTAAGTCCTAGCCCAACGATTTTGGGGGGTTGGTTGAGCCAATCTCTCTCCCAAGGTGTAGGCAACAAATATTTTGCAAAATAAACTTACAATGGCTGAAAATACACAATAGAATGCAAGCCTCAAGGGAACTTCCCCGGGGCTTGCTACAATTTTAGGAAAGATGGAAGATAGAAGAGAGAAGTTACCCAACTAGTGAGGAAGCTTTTGAAGTGTTGTATGGATGGATTTGAGCAGCATGTCCCCTTGTTTCTGGTAAGAACCTGCAAAAACCAACAAACAAATGCTTGCTGGAAATGCTGCACAACACAACAAAGTCAAGATTTTTTTTATTTTTTTTACGCAGAAACTTTTCACACAAAAATCTCCAACTAAAAATTTGAAATTATTGACCTATCTATGATAGTTAGCTACAACAATATGATGGATATGAACAAAAAATAAATCAGATCATAAGAGGCAAGAAGTGCGAGAAGATCTTGATGGAAAATCCCTTCTTGAGACTATACCAATCAATACCTTAGAGGCAAACCTGCAAAACTCAAGCAATGTGTGAGGTATGGCAATAGATAATATGTGAGAGCAAGCTAACAAAATGAAATACTTCACAATATCAACTACTCTACATATATAGATCAACAACAATACTATTGATGTATCTACTCAAACAAACTACTTTGCCCAAGAATCTCCTCCAAACCATACACAATGCACAAATAAAAAATGTCACCTGAATGAAAGAAGCAAATCAGAATACTCTTGATTACTCCAAATCCTCCAAAGATTCTTATTAATCCAAATGGGAGAACCTTGCAGCAACAAATAGCTCCAATGCTCTCAAGAGAAAAATGGGATGAATGTATGATGGCAAGAGAAAGAGAATGGGGTGAAATTTCTGTAGCATAACCTTAGCTCAAATAATGGTGAATAAATGAGAGGAAGAAGGCTCTATTTATAGCTCAAGAGGCAAGGTGAACCCTCTTAGATGGATGCCAAGTGTTGCAAACACAAGCAAGGGAGTGAATCTCAAGGAGGGGGGTGCACCACCTTAGGGTTTTGACTTGGATGAGTGAGGTGGAGCATGGGACCAAGAAATGGTGATGTGGGAGGCTAAGAAGGGTGCGCCTCATGAGTGAGGGGCCCACACATCGTTTAAATGACAATTACTAAGGTTTATGGCAAAGGGGGGGTGCAAATCCCTCTAGGGGACGTGAGGAAATGGGTGAGTGGACAAGTGAGGGGGTGTGAAAAGATTGTAAGGTGGTGTGGGTAGGCTAGGTATCACTTTTCTTTCTCTTATCCATCATCACATTAACCCATTAACTCATATTTACAAAATTTACATTTTGACTTAGCAATAAAAATTGTTGTTTTGACTGACTCTGACTCCAAGTGGACAAATGGCTAGCAAAACTTGTTTGACTGAGCTAAAACTTGGTCCAAGGGTGTAGAGGGTGCCTTTCCATTTTATTTGAGCACAAATACCCCTATCAAAATCCCAAAGACCTAGTTTTTACAATAATTTCTCAAAAACAATTAATTAATTAAATAATTAAAATCCCAACCTTAGGAAAATTAATTAAAAAAAACCTATCTAGACTCGACGAAATTCCATGAAACTTTTTACAGTGTCTAACATGGTCATTTACATCATTCCTAAACAATATCTACCAGAGGATGAGACCATTAGAACGCCGTTCATCACTTTGGAGGAATTATTGCAAGTGTGAGGGAAAAACTCAAGGGAAATCAACCAGGCTGAAAAACCCAATTGACAAATCGAGGATAAAAAACCCTCGGTGAAAATAACTCTCCCAATGAAAAAATCCTAAGGTACCTGACCTAACTATGATCCATGCAGACCTATTACATTACTAACCCACGCACTCACCACTTTGAGGAATTATTGCAAGTGTGAGGGAAAACTCAAGGGAAATCAACCAGTCTAAAAGCCCAATTGACAAATCGAGGATAAAACCCCTCGGTGAAAATAACTCTCCCAATGAAAACATCCAAGGTACCGACCTAACTATGATCCATATGCACCTATTATACTACTAACCCATCAAAGTAGGGTGCAAATTTTCGCTTACAAAATTTGTGTCGGTACAAATTGCCTAGTAGAAATCAAACTGCTCTTCAAGCATATTTGAATCTGATGATGTATATCTTTCATAGAATGATGGAGCACCCCTAGTTGAATAGGTGGCCAACATGCAACATTGACAGTCATTCTCCAATGAGAGTAATATATGGACTCACCCTGAGGCTATCTAAGGAGATTTGGAGAATCAAACAAGCCTTGTGAGGTATTGACAAAATCCGGGAACAAAACCCTCTCGTGAGTCAAACAAAAAGTCGGGATGAATGAGATGATATGTGAGTCTAATGCAAAGGTCAAGGGGAACGTACAACCTCAGAGTATAGACAGCCTAGTGCAAAAGTTAGGGGAACGTACAACCTCGGTGGGCATGTATTGCATCTAGTTTAAAAGTCAGGGGAACATACAACCTCTGGAGCCTAGTCAAACTCCAGAGCCATGAGAAAAGTCAAGGCATCTAGAAAATTTAGGTTGAATGTAAAATTCCCATGCGAGCTAGAAACAAATGATATTCCTAATATTGCAAATGATGTAATTGTATTGATCTAGTGCATTGGTACATGTAAACATTATCCACCATAGGAAGAGAATTTTGAATTGCCTTGTAAAAAGTCAAGTTGTAACTAAAGTCTCGAGTCTAGTTCATGTTAGAACTAAAGTGTAATGTTGAGTTGCACCAAGTCTTGAGTCTGGTTCTATTTTTAGTAATGTTGAGTTGCAACTAAAGTCTTGAGTCTAGAACTAAAGTGTAATGTTGAGTTGCAACTAAAGTCTTGAGTCTAGTTCTATCTTAAAACTAAAGTGTAATGTTGAGTTGCAACTAAATTCTTAAGTCTTTTTCTAAGTTCGAACTAAAGCATGTCAGTCTCAAGTCTAGTTCTAAGTTCGAACTAAAGTGTAATGCTGAGTTGTAACTAATCTCAAGTCTAGTTCTAAAGTTCGAACTAAAGTGTAATGCTGAGTTGTAACCAATATCAAGTCTAGTTCTAAGTTTGAAATAAAGTATGAAGTTGAGTTATGACTAATGCATGCAATCAGGTTACTATTTCGAGCTTCTCCTCTTCCCCTCTTCATCCTATATAAGAAGAGGTCGAAGCCTCTCCTCAACACAGTTTCACAACACAATTATGCAACACAGTTTTGCAACACAATTTTGAATCAGAGTTTTCATATGCAGGTTGAGGGTGAAGTAATAGAGGAGCACATCAATGATACATAGGCAACATATCAAAAGTGTATTTCAACAAGGTCTTGTAAGTCTTTGTCAGGTCAGAGTCATCTTGGGAGGCTCTGTGAGAGAAGTACATTCATGGTGGATATTTGTAAGAGATCTTACATTATTAATGAAATAAAGGAATATTGTTTGCTGGGGTTTTTCTCCTTGTACAGGGTTTCCCCAGGGTATATGTGTTGTTGATATGCATGTTCACTTATCTACATAATTATTGCTATTCGATTATGATTTGAAATTGTTTAAGTGTATTAAGTTGGAATCAATGTATTGAAGAAAATAAAAGAATTAATCTGCATAAGAAATCAAGCTCATAATTTAACATGGTATCAAAGCTTAGGGTGTGTTAAACATGTTGAAGTGCAGTAGCAGGTACACACAGATCCAAGCAACCTTGATTACGTTTCCAGTGTGAGGACCATGTCATCTTCCATTTCAGTCAGGGCCGAAGATAGGCTCAAAGGAGCTACCAAATTTAATGTGTGGAAGCTCCGTATAACAAATATCTTGCAAGAACATGATCTTGAGCAGTATGTGACCACAATGGTGAAGGAACCAATGAATAATGCAGGAAGAACAGATTTTAGGAAGAGTTAAGCAAAGGCCAAGTGAATCATCTTTGACTCAGTCAAAGACAGTATAATGCCTGCAATGACTTTGTTGATGACTGCCAAGGACTGTATGGATACATTGGTGAATCTGTATGAGAAACATGCTCCAAGTCAGAAGAGGACACTTAAGCACAAATTAAGTATTTGAAGATGGAGAAAGGTGAATCAGTGGCATCTTTCTGTTCCAGGATAGCTTAGATCAGAGATCAAATTTTGGTCACAGGGGTGACAGTGGACGATGATGATTTAGTGCAGGCCATTTTTGAAGGTCTTCCTTCTTCATGGGAGACCTTCTTGTCTAGTGTAAGTGGGAGAGATATTCAACCCACGTTTGAGAGGTTATGGCATGATTGCCTCCAGGAGGAGAGTCACACAACTACTAGGAGCGAGCCAACGAAAGAAGAGCACTCAGCTTTAGCATCAAGATTCAAGGGAAAGACGAAAGACACTTTCCAGAAAGGCTCTCAATGGAAGCCAAACATCAAAGGTACATTCAAAGGAAAGAATATTGATACATCTTAGATTAAATGCTTTAGTTGTAATAAGTTGGGTCATTTTGCTAAAGATTGTTGGTTTAGAAAGAAATATCCTAGGAAAGGGAAACATCATGCCTCAACTGCTAAGGATGATGAATCCAAAAGAAATCAGAAAAGTCCTAAGGAGAAGGAAAATAGGAAAGAATATTATTTGGTTTCTGCTTTATCCAGTTCAGTTTCCACGGGGCCGAAAACTTGGTTAGTAGACAGTGGTGCATCAAAGCACATGACAGGGTACAAGGAGATCCTCTCAGATTTCAAGACAAAATATTTTGCAGAGTAGGTCGAGCTTGGGGATGAAAAATGTTACAAGATAGAGGGAGTAGGCTCTATCTCCTTCAGATTGGAATCTGGGGCTATAATTCATGAGAAAGGCTCCATTTCCTTTTGGCGGGAGCTAATTCGATCTAGAGGATGCTTGGAGGTTCAGTTTTTTCCATAGGTTCATTACTTGGATCCCATAGTTCGCACTTCAGATTTCTTTGCTGAATGTAGTCATCAAAATCAAGATTTCTTTCAATTTGAAAGGCCATGTTTTGTGCTTCTTCTAAAGTTGTTGGTGTGTGGTCCTTAACGTTGAATTGCAAGGTTCCTTCTAAGGAGGACAAGAAGTGATCGATGATGGCTTGTTCTGAGCCCACCTTTGACCAGATCTTCTTAAGGAAAAGGTTGAACCCAGCACTGAAGTCTCTTATACTTTCACAAGGTCCTTTGCAAATGTTGATGTATTGAGAAAAGGAGTCTTGTGAATGCTCACTATCACACCACCTTATTTTAAAGGCTTTTTGTAGCTCTTCAATGTTTTTTATGCTTCCCTTGGGGCATCCATCAATCCAAAATTTAGCATCTCCTGTAAGAGAACTCGCAAAGAGCCTCATAAAGACATCAGGGTGATCTTGACCGGCCAAATTAAAGTCAACACTGTCACAAAAATGGGTCCAATGTGAGTTTCCAGGAGTACCCTTTCTTGAAAAGAAAGGTAGCCAAGAGTTTGCATTTGTGGGAAAATCATGTAATCCACCTTGGATTTTGCTAAAGTCAAAGCAGTTGAAACTCTCTGAGTGAGACCATTTGTGAGGATTTGGATTGGTTGGAGGCACAGGGTTTGTTAGAGTGGTGGTTGCCACAATAGCCAGATTTGAATATAGTTTTCCGCTACCGGTTGTCATGGAGTCGCCATATAGTTTTCCTAAAACTATCAAAGGATAGGGGAATAAAGTCTTAGTGGAGTCGCCAGGTAAGCTTGTAAGAGAAAGGTCTTTGAGGCAGGGCTTACCAAAGGATTTTTCGTTGAGGAAGATTGACTCAGTGTTCCCCGACAATGGCGCCAAAATGTTATCGCACAGTTTGTATTTTAGGTCACAGGCAATAGGATAGAGGACAAACTGGCGTAACAGGAACCTTCCCCGCCCAATGTCACCTCGATGGGGAGGTTCTTTCTATTTAGGGAGGTTATCCCAGGGGAGACGTCCCTGGTAACCTGGGGTTTGAAGAGGCAATGGATACAAGGTTAAGTGTTTAAGATTTCCCTCCTCGTAGGTTTCCACCAGTATCAGACAGTCTGGGTAATCAACCAATAAAAGAAGTGTAGGTCGTGTTGAAAACACCTGCCCGAAACAAGATAATAACAACAAAATATGTATATTGCAGGCTATAACTCAAAGGGTTAGTAATTCTTAACTATCTGATTTCATTCAATAAGCAATGTAATAGATAAGATGAAGTCAACGTTTTGCCAATTAGCCTATGAAAGATCAACAATTCATCAATATCTACCAAAATGACCAAGCCTACAATATATCCAATCAATAACTTGCTCAATAAATGCTTGACGTCATCATTCAACTGCTTATTATTAGTCAAAAGATTGTTGCGTCAAGTATGACGTCAGCCTAGGTTAGCAGTGTTAGGGTTAGTTAGGGTTTCAAAAATTAAATTTTGGAAGATGGTTTTGTACACTAAAACTCAACGTTGGAGATATTACCAGTGTCTTAGGGTAAATGGAGTCAAAAGCAAGGGCACAAAGTCTCAGGAGGATTAAAACTTAGAGACTGGAAGGTAGGGTTCTAAGGTGTTGTAATGGCAAGGCCCTAGAATCAAAACCCTAGGGGAAGGAGGCTCACTCCAGTGTCGCTTAAGCAAGGCCTCGTGCTCCTTTTTCCTTCTCTAAATACACTTGGAAAAATGACTAGCACAAAGTACAGATTTAAGGGAGAAAGTGTTGCAGGGGCAAGGCCTTCAAACCCTAGAAGGTGAAAACCCTAAGTGTAGTCCAACTAGGCCTAGGACGTCTCCTCTTTTCAACCTATAACTTCAACGCTAGCTCAGAAAAAGAGAGAAAGGTGTAGCAACGGCTAGGCTATATCTTCTTTTTTCAATGGCTAAAACTATTTCTCAAATAAGGGGACATATAGCAATGACCTACTTGTGTGCTTGCTACCTAGGGTTTCAAGACTTAGCAATATAATAGCAAAATGTAAGAAATTAATCCTACGACCATTCACTTAAGAAGTTTTGCATGAAAAATTCACTTACATGTCATGAAGAAAGCATAATCAAACCCTAGTTGTAAACCTTCCTTGAGAGAAATTCCATATATGCCAAGAAAAATCCTCCAAGAAGAGTTTTGCCTCACTTGAAACGCCAAAAATACCAAACTAGGGCACAAGAGATAGTATCTCACAAGAGAGTGAGTTATGTTATGTTCAAATGAGGGAAAAACATCCTCAATATATACCAATCCATGACCTTTAAATTACAAAATAGGTCATTAAAACAGGCGACAAGGCTGACTACAAAATTTACATTGTTTTTACATTAACTGCTAGATAAATGACATAAAATGAGCAAAAGGTGGGACGTCAAGCCCTTTTGAGGGAGACGTTGGCCCTTTTTGGGCATATTCGGCATCGAGAAGTCAGACATTAGCCATTGCAGGGATCCTCCAAGCTACCACACGTGCCAGTAACCTCATCACACTGCCACATGCTCAAGGTAACGTCCATCTCTCCTAGGTGATGTCTTGTCCTTCAAGAGGAAAACGTTCCATCTGAAGTGGGTGATCCCCCCTAGGCCGGGCTCTGCCAAAGTGTCCTGGGTAGAACGTCCTTCTTTATTCATGCGCAAAGGCTCATCATAACACTGTCCTGTCTCTGTCATCCCAACAACCATCTAATGGGATCTTCAGCCCCATGGAGGTCCAAGCTAATCATCTCCCCATGTGTACTGATCCACTGGTACTTGTCCGTCGGGCATGGTCCTGCATAAAAAAAACTTCGCCCTCCATGGGATCATTAGTCCTTGGGATCATAGCAATGCCAATCATATCTCATCATTAAATTTATCAAATATATGCATAAAACCCCTAGCATATCATCTAATAGCTCAAAGACATTACACTGACCTACTATACAAAGCTGAAGAAAAGACAAAGTGCCCTGTTCGACCAGCATCCACAAGAAGAGGAAAGTTTCCAAAGGATATCATTCAAGCCATGTAACATGAGATGGTATGGTCTAAGGATGTCCAGACATAGTGAAGACCAGGGGTAGGTATTATCCATGGGTGCCTTTGTAGGAGGCGAGTTGTACCTATCATGGATGCAGTTCTTTCCAAGCCCCTTTATTGCCTTTATTCTTCCTTTATTCATTACTTTTTTCTTTCTTTTTGTTTCAAAATCTGACCAGAGGACACTGCCTTGGCATGGTGACCAGAGCTGACAGTGTCAACCACTAGTATGTTCACAAAAATGATAAGGCTAGCTTGTGATGAGACCCACTTTCCCTTGGCCATGCAACCAAGGGTCATTGCCCTGGCGTGGTGACCAGATAATGGCAACGTCATACTTCTAGATACCTATGAACATAATGGGCCAGCTCGTGATGAGACCTCCCATCCTCTTGGTTAGGCCTTGTTTCATTATTTTTCTTTGGGTCCCCTTTGTTTCTTATCGAGAGGCCTTTTATTGCCTTCTCGGGGATCCCTAGGCGAGGCATCTCTAGGTTTTATTTCCTATGGATTTTATCTTTTACCAACTTCTTTTACCCCTTGGGCCTTTAGCCCCTTCTTCCCACATGACAAAGTGTAACCCCTCAAATAGGTCATCCTAATGCCCGGACTAGGGGAATGGGATGGATGTATGGGAGATAAGATGTAAAATGATAATATGGTGGGAGTGGACGATGGCTCTTCAAATCCCCCGTGGTGGCTAACCAAAACCTATGGATACAAGCTTGCTAGGGCACCCCGTTAATCCCCCCAACAATGGTCAAGTGGGTTAGTGTAAGATCTAAGCAGTTGTCATAAATGTAAGGAACCTGATGCATATATCTGAAAGTTATAATGATCAAACATGACACATACCATGATACCTGGACCAATTACCACATGGAGCAAGAGTCATCTTTGATGCAAGTCAAAGCCGATGGTGATGGATGTTGTTGCTGTTGACATGACAATTCTGGCGAAGAAGAAGAAGGATGGGCCCTCCAGGGCCATGCTCAGGTCAATCCTGCTCTCGGTACTCCATGTCTAGGACCTGTCGAGACATGATCTCCTAGTTATCCCTAGAAACCAGGGATAACAGTCATGAACAACAATACATTTATTTTACACAATTTGGATGATGGTGAGATTTTGGGAGGCCATGTAAATGGGAGATTCCTAAAACATTATGTCTTTTAAAATCAGTCATAAAGTTTAGTTTGTACAATAGTTTTTACTTTTGAGCTCAAATAAAGACTCCATATACCCAATGAAATTTCTTCTCTACAGTTTTGTGGTTTTGGATAAAAGATAACAGAGTAGGGAATAAAGTGGAATAAGAGGGATATGAAGGCATTGGTCAGCAAGTTCTTAAAGTTTTATCATGAAACTTTATCCCCAGAAGGAGCCAGTGTTAGTCCTTAACCTTGTTTTTGACTGATTGAGTGTCCTTAATCCTTGTTCTATCCATTTTTCATGATTTTTGTTAAACTTTATTTTTTCCCCTTCTTGGTTTGAAAGCTTGTTTTCATTCTTTTATGCACATTTTAAATGTTTTTAAGTTTTTAAAAGTTAGGATATGATATAAAACGATTTCTATCACATCACTTGTCCTTTCCCTCGTTTGAATTTTCAAATTTGTCAAAGTGGAAAGATCGCTACAAGAATAGCGTTATTCTTGCAGTACTAGGAGTAATAATAATTCTGCATGCGCCACATTCTTGATATCATATTTTAATACCCAAAATCATTTCCATAGGATCCACATATCTATGTATGATCTATATTAGGTCGTAATTCTCACGTTTACAACTAATTCGAGGGATCGGGTTGTACTCGCCACCTTGATATCAAATCATAATTCCCAATTATTATTCCCTATGTATGAAGTCATAATCCGCCTATTTTTAGTATGTTTATTACTCCGTGCATGATTTGTAGGTGAACAGATAACTCTTAGACTTCAAGAGTCCTCGAAATCAGGTGATCGAACCCGAGACGTACTCATAACCCTTCCAAAAAATTGTATCAGTGTCATGGCACCCAAAAAGAGTGGGAAGATAACTAGGTTGGAGCCATAAAGGACATAATTACTTGAATCTTTTCTTCAGATGGCACAAAAGTTGAAAGATGCAAGCTGGTTCGACTTCTTCGTAACATTTCAGGGTCATGACGAGTAGATTTCCATGATCTTTGCACATAATTTCGATGGTTTTGAAACTGTGGTTGGTAAACTTCTCATGCACGTGACAGAGCATTCCATAGCCAAAGCATGCAAATTACCAGTATACGGGGAAAGATGGTGGAAGAAAGAAAATTTTGTCATGGAGTTTCTTAATCGGTTTTTGGTTCCAGAAAAGCAAAACCCCAATTGGATCCAAGGAATCCCACACAGCTGGGTGAGAAAAGAATGGCATACAACCCTGTTGATCATTCACAGGTACATTAACTATGAAGGTCATTTTTTTCTAGTTCACCTTTATCATATTAGACTGTTAATCCATGTAAATGGTGACTATCCTATTAATCTACCTCATTTCTTATTGAAAAACCTATCCAAAATGTCTAAGAGGATTTAGACACATCCTGCAACAACAAATAATAGTCTTTTTCATCAAGGGTTGATTAAAACTTTAGTAATTTTTTCTTTAAATGAAGTTCAAAGGTCTTAGGACTAGTTAATTCAGTCACTAAAACCTAAACCACGGGAACCTAAGTCCAAAAATGCTAAGAAGAAGAAACCTGGAAAAGGTAAAAAATACTCTCAAGCCACTGATGTTTTGGGGAAAGAAAACTCCCCTGCAGTCAGGATAACTCGTGTTGGTAAGAGGAAGTTACAAACACGTCAAGCGATTGGATATTTTCCCAAAGGTAAACCTAACGAGAAGATCACTACAGGTCAAGGTAAAAAACTTAAAGTTGATAAAGAGATTGATGTCCAAATTGATCCAGACATCAAAGAAGAACCTGATGAACTTGAAGATTATACTACAAGCCCAGTACAAAGTCCAATCAAACAGAAGAAACAATCTATAGGAAAAATGGTTGCAAAGGGTAAGAAATAGAGTAATAAGAAGGAACCTGTATCCAAATACCCTAGAAGAAATTCTACCAGGGCTACAAACAAATTCAGGTGGAATTCAAAGGCTATGTTTCATCCTTCTATCAAGAAGGAAAACCTTATTAACATCAAAGACAATTCATAAGATACTAAGAAAGAGGTTAAAAAATAGACCCTAACATATTCGTCACACAGGTCGGAGGAGGAATCTGAAGAATAGAGGAAAAAATGTGAAAAAGGAAAACAAATTGCATAGTGTTCAAGGAGACTTGTAACTAGGGAAACTACAAGATTAGTTTCAGTCATTGAATCTCCACTCAAAGTCACATATGATGATGAGAAAAATGATTCATTTCCATAAATAAACTAGCTACATGATGTTCTAGAAACCAGAGAACTAGAAATCTCTGAAGAAGAGGATCTTAGCATTGGGTTATCCTCCAAATATGAAATTAAGTTAACGAAACCCCAAGCCTCCATAGATTTGAACCTGCCTGCTCCATTAGAATAACATCCAGAGTTCAGGGTGGAAGCAAGGAAAGACAAAGACAGGGTAAAAGAGTTGCATGGTATTATCAGGAAGCTGAGGAAAGAAAATTCCTTTGTAGAGAAATGGAATGAAAAACAACATGAGAAGATACAAGACTTTAAAAGGAAATGGAAAGAGAAAAAGGACCTGCTAAAGGAGGTAAGAGAATCAAACATAATATTGTATTGGCACAATGTGGTGTTGACAACTAAGCTCAAACAAAGGGATACCAGAGCTTCTGCAGTTATCATACAATGACAATCCAAGGAAAGTCTGACACAGTTTTTTATTGCTCGAGGCTATTTACCAAGAGAGTGAAGTTGAACATTTTGGTTATTAGTGCTTGGATCAAATAGACCTTTTTTGTATTTTAGATGAACCAACTCAACAATAGAGTATTCCTCTTTTTGTGGAATTTGGAAAGCTTCATCAACTATTATCTAGTCTATTTTCGGATTAGTTGTTAAGAAAACTACTTTTTAGGCATTAGAAGGGCTCGTATGACCTTTTCTCTCCTAGGAAATAGTCATTTGATATGATCCTATCTTAAAACTGTAATCTAAAAAATAGGATATTCAGGAATATTTTTTTCTTTAAAAAGACATTGAAAACACTGTATTAGGGTCGATTAGTTGGGAACTCAAGGGTTATTTTTGTAAAGACTCCATTGTAAGACAAATACAATATTTTCATAATGGCACTAAATGGAAAAGGCATTTTGATGGTCAGATCTTGTTTTCATGTTATTATTTGTTGCTTTTCTTACTTGAATGCATTTTATCTGGTGCAAAGCATATGATTTCTTGGTTGTGAGTAACACAGTGAAAATTTTGTTGTTTTTGTTCATAATTAAGATTGCTTTCAACTATCATGTTGGAATTTCTTAATGATATTTGGGAATGAGAAATCCATGTATGAGTTGACAAATTGAATACTCATATATCTTCCTTTCTTTATTTACTTTACCATATGATTTATCAAAGTGTTTGTCATCTACTAAGCCAACGAGCTGTTTATTTTCCTCTTACATTGAATCATATATTTTTATTCTATCCTTGAGCCAACTTTCAATCATTTTCTAAAACCTATTCAAAAAACCCTTTATAAAAATACCATTGCAATAACTTGATGATGCCCTAGCTTTCCCTCTCACAGTCAAGTGCACCTTTAGGGACTAACAAAAGCCACAAAAGAAATTGATCAAGAAATAATTGATAAGATAATAATGGAGTCAAATCAGTTGATCCTATTAATTGAAAATTTCATAGAGAAGACGGAGGAAGTGTTGAAGAAAATAGTCATTAGTCTGATTTGTGATGGGGAGCTGGAACTGGAAAATATTCAATTAAACAGAATAGATGCCTTCCTCGAGGACTTCACTCTATGGAAAAGATTCATCGACAAAGTGAAACCGCCAAAATACACTTGATCATTGTAATTGAACTTTGCATTATACTCATTTTGTAATCATTGTAATATCCCGATTGATAATGAGAATTGAAGCGTCATAATCGTTCTTTAATCATTGATAGTTGCAGAATTTGAACCGTATCTCTTCATATTCTATAAAAAAATATGAATGTAACTAAAGGAGGGATTTTTCACTTTGTATTGCGGGTTGTACTATTGCTCCTTATGATAAAGAGAAAGAGACGTTTCTGGAATTGTGATAGTGGTGGATGTATTTTTTATTATTCTCAATGCATTTGTTTAATTTGAGCACTTCATGTTCATGTGTATGATTTTTTTCTGCATGTTCCTGTATGCTCAGGTTGTCACAATTTCATTTATTGAATGTTGTTATAATAATATTGTATACAATGACAACTAATTGCTATTGTCTTCTTAACAATATTATTGTGGTTATATACCATTTGAATTTATGAACTGTTTCTAATTCAAAAGGTGATTATTCTTAATTGTATTCAATCTCCTTTAGACATCCCCTGAGTGGGATAGGATTAGTGTAGTTTAGAAGTGTTAGAATATAATGGATGTGCTCATTTTACCATTGAAAATATCTCTATTGTCACCCAACCATAGGTCGAAGCGACCCTTCGAGCACCTTAACCTTGACAGAGAATCACTCCAGAAGCAAACCCTAGGCTAGATAGCTAGACAAAGGGTAGCGCACCTTTCACCAAGGATAGAGCACCTTGGTCTGGAACATTGGTTTTCTCTGAAGGCTTCATGTAGCTCTGATCAATGGAGTATATCATTGTTGGAAAATTGGAACATATCCATGTGGCACTTCTTCTGTCATCATGAGATCTGATCTACTAAGTAATCATCTTGATACAATATCTCTGTTATAGAAAATCTTCACCATGCTTCTGCTATGCACTAGAGGTTCTCCACCAAGTTGTCTTCTTCTATCTGCATGCAAGGGTCTCTTTATGGTATGCCTCAAAGTCTTGAGGTTGCTCTTCATATGCTCTTTATTCAATTTCTCTGGAGAACGTTATCTGATGTAGAACTCCAACTCATGGATGTTGTGGATTATATAATGACTCATGTAGAGATATGTCTGGTTTACTGGAACAAGTAATCATCATAGTCTTCTCCCTCCATTTGGGAGAACCTCTAGTTCTAGATATCGCAATGCTTTCATTCATAAGTCTTTTATACGTTGTTCTTCATCACAACTTTCAGTTCCTTTGGTTGATTGATTTTATTGAGTTCATATTAGGCTAGTAATCTTGTGATTCTTAATATAATGAATGGTTGTTCTGGCTTCTCTTTCTTTCTTGGAATCTTCATTTTCTTCCTGATGTTTTTCTTTAGCTCTTGGGTCCATGGAGTTTCTTATAGATTCCATGCCCTAAAGATTTCATTTCTTTCTTTCATCATAGGATCATGGATGTGGATGGACAACCAGGGATACTTTAAGGCTTCTCTTTGAAGAAGACTTCTTTTGTGGTTGAACTGAACACGTACTATCTTTCATGGTTGCTACCATACTTCATTATTTTTTAATGGATCATAGGATTAGCTCCCTCCTAATCCTTGCTTCATGTATGAGTGTATATAATCGACTCCCTCCGTCTAACATAGTCCATGCTTCCGTCTGCATCCTTATTGTCTTCTACAATATATAATTGGATCTCTCTGTCTAACAGAGTCCATGCTTTTGTCTTGTTGTCTTCTACAAAAACGTTATAAGTCTTTCTCTAACTTGTTTCTGTCTTTGATTCTTCTTAGTCTCTTCATGGTTGATTCAACGTATTTCATAGGTATAGCTTGATTCCTAGGTATGATTGATTCTTCTGAGTCTCTTCATGATTGTTCTTATGAGTCTCTTCATAGGTATGATATTAAGTTCGTTGATTCATAGGTATGATTGATTCTTCTGAGTCTCTTGATGATTGTTCTTCTGAGTCTCTTCATAGGTATGATATTAAGTTCGTTGATTCATAGGTATTTCATAGGTATGATTGATTCTTCTGAGTCTCTTCATGATTGTTCTTCCATAGGTATAGCTCTTCTTGGAATACATTACAAGATATGTACAGAGACAATACAAACGAGATATGTACAAGAAATAAGAAGAGTATTGTTACCTTCAGAAGAAGAAGTCTCTTTCATCCTGCTTAGTCTTCTTTGTAGGTTCATTTTCTTCGGCAACTAATGCTTCGTGTGTCCCCTTCCTTTTCTTTAGCTCGGGACAATGATTCTTGTAGTGACCATACTTTTGACAGTTGAAGCATTGTATTTCTGAAATGTCTTTCTCTTGATTTGGCTTCCTCCTTGAGCCAAACTTTCTTTTGTTCCTGAAATTCTTGAATCTTGTTGTGAAGGATTGATCATCGTACTTTTTTGGGGGCTTCTCTTTTGCATTGATCCTTGATTCTTCTTGAGCACAGCAAGTCCAAAGTTCTTCAAATGTCAGAAACTCCTTTCTTGTGTTCATGCTTATGGAAAATGCATCCCATGTCTTGGGAAGACCATTGAGTACTATGTTTACCATTTCCTTCTCTGAAATGATCTCTTCAATAGCTTGTAGTTGATCTCTTAACTGAGAGATTCTCACAAAGTATGATGTTATGCTGTCATCCTCATTCATATTCATGTCACAAAGCTCATTCTTCAGGCTCATGACTTGTCCAATGTTTCTGACTGAGAAGAGGTTTGTTAGGGCATCATACATCTTCTTTGATGAGTCAAGATGAGAGATGTAGGGTATCAAGTGGTATTTTATAGAGTCCACTATGATACTCATGGCATTGATGTCACTGTCTTTTAACTTCTCCATAACTACAACGTTCTGTGGTTCCTTCTCTTTTCCTTCTTCAAACACTGGTTCCACGATCTTTCCTTTTACGATATCCAACACTTTGTTCTTGGAAAGGATGAGGTCAATCCTTGTCTTCCACGCTCTGAAGTTAGAGGCTCCATCTAACTTGTTCTCTGACTTCATAGAATAAGTCATGGCTGCTTTGACTTGGTCAAACCCTAGATTTGACCAAAAGCTCAAACTTCACGTCTTGG
>SNQJ01S0138805.1:0-25293 GCA_010110895.2 Picea sitchensis | reverse complement strand
TATTGTATCTGGCGGAATCCTGGGTGGTCTCGTACTCGTATGACACGGGGTCGATTCTGACCGCTACCACTATAACCTCTAGGTGCCATACATATGCCCCTTCCGCAGACACGGGTAAGTCGGGGGGATTTGAACTCGAAACCTCATCGAACATAACACTTCATATAACGACACTTGCCAATTGAGCTGCCCCCCGGGGGCTATAAAATATTTGATATTTACAATACAATAATATATTGTTTTTAAAACTAAAAGTTAAAATTAAAATACTAAAACTTCAAATATCATCTAGATTTACAATGGAAAAATATTTATATCATTTACACATAACATTTAATTATATCATCCAATCAAAAAATTAATAATATTTCATATGAAATATTAAATACTAAAAACATTATAAATTTAATAATCAAAATTTTAAATCCACTATAGATTTGAAAACATAAAATAAGTAATTAAAGAATAAAACATGTATAATATATCACTCTCTATTTTCATCACCTTGATTATCTTCCTCGCCTGGCATGATAACACTATTGTTCTAAAAAATATGTTTTGATCTAGGGTCGTGTCTTAATACAAACCACCAATCCCTATCCAACACATCTGGGTAAAAAAACACTTGGTTTCAGTGTTTTGGGAAAACATAAGGTTCCTTAGCTTCATCCCACATATTTTTAGAGTTGATACATATCATCCCACTATCACGATCTTCCTTTACATTATTTCAATCAAAGGTGTCCCACCACTTGCACCTAAAAATAACACATTATAAAGAAGAGAAGTCCACTTGAATGATCTCTTGTATCTTTCCAACGTAACCTAACTTCCCCTATATGGTGTTTTGATCGTGGTTGCTAGTACAACTAGATTGGTCGAACTCGACTTCCACTCCACAGTCTTGTGTCATGTGTCCATCATTACCATCCTCTGTGAAAAAATGACATGCCCACATAGATGGGAACAAATGCACCTATAAAAAAGTGAACAAATCACAATGTCAATATGTGTCTAATAACCTGCCTATTAAAATATAAAATAATATAGATGTACTTAAAATTCAAATGTGCATTAAAAAATTAAAAATTATGTACACAAAGAGATTATTACCGAGTTGGTGAAACCAATCCCTATGTTTAGTGAATCCTCTTATTCACACTGGTAACAACCAAACACACCACATTTCTCTCGGAATTGGTTAGAAACCCAACTGTTGGGGCATATCATTGGCATATTTTCTTTTAAATGATTAGGATAAGGCATGCTTCTACCATTCAACCGTCTGAATTCTTTCCTGTCACTTTCCCATTTCCTCCTCTTCTATTCGTACAATGCGACCCACGACCATGTTGCCTCCGAATTGTAAAGAATGAATATATTGATGACATCGATTACTGAATCCGTTGATGTATTCATGAAATCAAAGAAACATATACTACATATGAGATCATGAAAATATACATTATGAAGTTCAGTGTGAATAGTTACTGTGTAGAAATTTGACAAACAATAAGTCACTTACTCTTTATCAAGTGCCTTTTTCCATTCATTTGGAGAAGATCCCCTTCTCTTTTGTCTTTATCCCTTTCGTCGTCCCAAATCACTGCACTTGGTGTGTTTTTGACCTGCTTGATGTACTCACTGGCATAATAGAAAGTCTCATATGATATGTGACCCTCTCCTATAGATCCCTCATGTTTTTCCCTTAGACGAAAAAATCCTTTCAATTTCTTCATGTACCTCTCTATAAAAAACATCCAATGACAGGAGACCACCCCGACTAATTCAACCTCATCTACTAGGTGAATTAGAAGATGAACATGCAAGTCCATGAAACGTGGCAGTAGTTCCTTATCAAACATACAAACAATCTCAACTATATCTTGATGCCACAGTGGAATGCTAACCATATGAATCTCCTTTGATTTGATCCAATGTACAAATGCAAATAATTTAGATATGGCATGGTTTAGTTCATGGGGGAAGTCATGGTTCACACATCGATGCACGAGCATAGGATAATGACACTACAAACTAAACACATACAAATTAATTTTGTTTTATCCCATGGCATAAAAATAAAAATTACAAATATTAAAATCGTATTTTTGACATATGTCATACCTTTAGAAGGTTCAAATGGTCATGTGATTTTAGGCTCGACATGAAATGGTCTTGAAGCACAATGAAGCAACATCGTAGGGAAGTCCCATATAAAGAAGACACCTTCACACCCAATATGACTTCTTTTTCCAAAGAAAGATCTTCTTTCTTAAAAATCCATGGGACATCACCTTCTTTGAAAGACAAAGAGGGACCAACCTCTCCTCTACTTTCTTGTCTTGGATGATGTTTCTTTTTATATTTTTAAGAAATAATATCTCTCCTCACAACCAATGTGTCACTTTATTTCGATGATATGTGCCTCCATAAAGAAGATTATTTTTTTTTAAATATATGCATGGGATCTAGTAAGTGGGCAACCTTAAGATGCTCCCAATTTGGGAGCTGATAAAATATAGATTTTCTTTTCATCCCAATGGGAAATTTCTGAACATAGGTGTCAAATAATTATGGGTCATTGAACATAGGCTCCCCATTTGAATTGAACATTTATGTAATATCCTTCTCCTTTTCTCTCTCATATGCTCTAAGACATTATGATGGTGTCATTATTGCATGCCTTTGGGTTCTCTCTGGTTTACCATTGAAAGTAGATGATTCTCTTCTATAAGGGTGTTCTTTTGGGAGGAATACCCTCAAGCAGTTGTACATTGGATTTCGTAGGTGGTTGGACCACATATCCTTCATAGAAGGTCCACAAAATTTACATCTATGATAGCCTTTAGTTACAAGACATGTGAAATTACTATATAGATAGCACGTTAGCGTTTAAGAATAAAACGTCAATCACAACGAATTAAATATGCAAATAAATATTTTTACGTATATAAACAAATCAATAAACATGTTAATTACCGGAGAAAACTCCTAATCCTAGATAATCATGTGTGGTGTAAGCACATATGCCATACAACATAAAACTCTTTTTTGTTGCGATGGGTCTTAATACATCATATACATGTATCCCTTCCCATAATTCCTTCAATTCATCTATCGATGGTTGTAGGTAGACATCCATATTCTTCACTTGTCTTCTATCAGGGACTGTAAGAGCCAACATAAGATGTTCATTGTTCATGGAAAACCATGGGGGGATATTTTTATTTATCATTACTATAGACCAAACATAATAGTTGGTGTTTTGGAGGGAATATGGGTTCACGCCATCCATTGCTATGCTGAGTCGTAGGCTTCATACTTCATCCTTGAATTTTTTTGGCCATGTATCCTCTATATTCTTCATGGCTATTGAATTTGTTGGGATTCACATAACTCCCAACTCACTTCTATGCGAGGCATGCCATCCCTGCAACATAGCTAATTCTTTGCAACGAAAGAGTCTTTGAATCCTTGGGATTATAGGCATATGCCTCAATATCTTATGAGTAGGACCATATGATTTACCATTTTTATTTGATTTATGGTACCTTTTATGCCCATATTTCAGACAAATATCTTTGTCTGCAAATTCTCCTCTATATAGAATACAATCATTCAGACATGCATCATATGTTATAGACTCAACACCCAACATTTTCAACAATTTCTTTTCCTCTTTGCAACTATCGGGTAAAAAATTATCACTAGGAAGAACCTTATCTTTCAATAACCTAAAGTTAGTGGGCAATATAAATGTACAAGGTAATTTTTAATGCTTATAAAAGAAACCATTTCTAATGTTGATTGTGTGACGAGATTTCTCAAAATTAATATGTGACACTTGCTGGTCAATTACCTCAATATTGTCGAGAAACATGCGTTTGACATGGCAAATTTTTATTTCATGTTGTATAATAACATTGTTGTCCCAATATGGGTAGAATTTGACTGGGCACTAGGTCCAAAAAGAGGGGTGGTGGAAGCATATTTTAGGCTTTCGAAAATGGTATCAATGATATGGGCATCATCCCCTAGCTCATCGTTCTGGAATGCATCTAACAACATTGTCTCCATGGTAGTCATATCCTGTAAGTAATCATCCATACCAAATTATTTTTGATTGTATCCATTTCTAACTTCTGAAGAATGTTAGGTATGTGTTATATTCTTTGCACAACTAGCTCTAGTGTCTGCTATGTTGCGTCAGGCTTATGTTTTCCTCATTTTTTTATGTCGCCTCGATTTTCATGACCATTGTTGGGCAGTTTTCAGAAGATGGTTTTTGCCGATGGTTTTCTATTTCCAGTTAAGGAATTAAGGTTATTGACTCATCCAAGTCATTGGGTTGGGGTTTTGGATGCCATTGGATCCTATATGTATAGTGAATTGTAAACAATGTATCACTATGAATGAATATAGAATATGTTGGTTTTCTCGGTTTGGGTTTCGAGGGGAAAAATATTTGTATAATGTGTGTATTTTCCATTATGTATTTTCTGTTCTTTTATTGAAAATATATTTGTAGTAAAATATTGTACAAGGTTAAAATCTACATTTTCTATCAGAGCTTTGTTGGCTTCAGGGGGATGCCCTTGTGGTCAAGGGTTTGGCTCGAGACTGTGATAAGCCTTGTTATAGTGGGAGATCTGTGATATTGATTTTTTAGGTGAAAAGAAATGGCGAGCAGTTCGAAAATGGAGATTGAGAAGTTTAATGGGAAACGTTTTGAGTTGTGGAATATTAAGATGGAATATATGTTGGTGGACAAAGATCAGTGGATCGCAGTGGATCCAGGTATTACACCTACAAGAATTTTAGCAGATGACTGGAAAAAGTTGGATCGAAAGGCGAAGAGGACAATCCGATTGTGTCTCTCAGATTCAATATTACTGAATGTGTCAGAGGGATCTACAACCAAATATTTATGGGATAAGTTGGGGAAGTTGTTTTAGTCTAAGTCCTTAGTAAATAAACTTTTCCTGAGAAAGAAGTTGTATGACCTAAGGATGAGAGATGGAGACTCGGTGGCATATCATTTGAATTCCTAAGTCAATTAGTATATGTTGAGATTAAAATTTCAGATGAAGATAATTGTATTAGTTTACTGTGCTCTTTATCAAACTCTTGGGATAGTCTGGTTGTGGCCATAGGTAGTAATACAACTGCCTTGAATTTTGATGAAGTGGTCTCATCCTTGTTGTCGAAGGAGATGAGATAGAAGACGATGGAATGGCAGAGCACAAACACATTATTTGCAACAGGAAGCTCCTAGGAAAGAAATAGATCTAAGTCCTCAAGTGGAAGATCTAATTTTAAGGGTAGATCTAAATCTCCTGGAAAGTTTTTAAAGGTATGATGGAGATGTGGAAAACAAGGGCACTACAAGAAGCAGTGTAGATCCAAAATTGAGAAAAAGAAGGGATCTGAAGAAGCTCCTTCTACATAAGAAAATGCCTCCAAGGAAGAAGGAGGGGATGTGTACTTGGCTTATTGAAGCACACATTCAGATCATGAGGCATGGTTGGTTGACTCGGGTGCATCCTTTCATATGACTCCCCACAAAAAGTGGTTCTGTGAATATGAAAGGTATGATGAAGCTAATGTTTTCCTAGGTGATGATTCGATAACTAGAATCATAGGATGAGGCAAATTCAAGTTGAGGCTCATATATGGAAGGATTAGAACACTACCTGGTGTTCTGTACATCCCAGGTTTGGCCATAAATTTGTTTTTTGTAAGCAAAATTGACGATGCAGGGGTAAAAAAAATATTTGAAAAGGAAACCCGGAGGATGGTTCGAGGAGAAATGGTATTGATGAAGAGAGTTTGGTTTGGAACTCTGTATAAGATGCAAGGAAGAATTATTAGTGATGGGTGTAATAGTTCCATTGTTCTTGATATTGGAGATGAATAAGAAAGAACTCCTACAGTCTCTGGAGAAAAGGTTATGATGTGGCATCAAAGACTAGGGCATATCAGAGAGAAGGGTCTTGGACTACTACACCGTAAATGTATGGTTAAAGGTATTTCTAACTTCTCTATAGATTTTGATTTCTGTGAACATTGTGTATATGGGAAGCAAAATCGGGTAAGATTCCCCTCTGGTGCAATGAGGGCAGAAGGAATTTTATAGCTAGTTCACAGTGATGTGTTTGGACTTGTGTCGGTTCCATCATTGGGAAAATTTGTGTATTATGTCTCATTTATAGATGAATTCTTGAGGAATAATTGGATATATTTCCTTAGGAATAAATTTGAAGTCTTTGACATGTTTATATAGTTTAAAAATCTTTTTGAGAATCAAACAGAGAAAGGAATTAAGGTGGTGAGGAAAGATAATGGAGGAGAGTTCTTTGGGAATGAATTTGAAGAATTCTGTAAGAAGTGTGGTATATCAAAGCATAAGACTACTCCATATGCATCTCAGCAGAATGGAGTTACAAGGATGAACATGACGCTGATGGAAAAAGCAAGGTGGATGCTTAGTGGTGTTGGATTAGGGAAGGAATTCTGGGCAGAGGGAGTGGGTACTGTATTTTACCTGGTCAACATATTACTCTCATCAAGGTTAGATGAAAAGACTCCACAAAAGGTATGGACTGGTAAGAAATCTTCTCTCACACATCTCAAGGTATTTGGCTGTGAGGCCTATGTTCATGTTCCAAAGGAAAACATGAGTAAGATAGATAAGAAGAATGAAAAGTGTATCTTTATTGGGTATAATATGGTCTCAACGGTTATAATATTTGGAACCCAGAAACTAAGAAGGTTGTGTATAGCCGAGATGTGTTATTTAGATAAATGAAGGATGTTGTTAAACAGGAAGTCCGACCAAGTAAGGAAGAACCAAAAAAAATAGAGTTTGATTTAAAGGATGATGAATTCGACTCTATAGAAGAACATGAATCAGAAGAAGAAGATCCTCATACTCCAGTATTGAGCAGATCAGTTTGAGAAATAAGGCTACCAAAAAGGTATACTCCATCTGATTTTTTGTTCAAATTTTTCTTTGTCTATTATTGATGATGATCCTAGAACTGTCAGGGAGGAAGTGGATTCAGAGGATGGAAAACTATGGAAATAGGGCATGGATGAAGAAATGGAAACCTTGGATAAGAATGAGGCTTGGGATCTAGTGGAGTTTTCGACTAGAAGAAATCCCATTGGCAGTAAATGGGTATTTAAAAAGAATTTGAATGCAAAAGCTAAAGTGGAAAAATAAAAAGATCGGTTAGTAGCAAAGGGTTATTCCCAGGTTGAGGGGATTAATTTTGGTGATATTTTTTCTCCTATTGCCAAGTTAACTTCTATAATATTTCTGTTATCTATTGTTGCTGCATTTTATTTTGAAGTAGAACAGATGGATGTGAAGAAAACATTCCTACATGGGGATCTTGAAGAAGAAATCTATATGAAGCAACCATAAGACTTTGTTATGAAGGGAAAGAAAGAGCTAGTATGCAAGATGAAAAATTCCATGTATGGTTTAAAACAATAACCAAGGATGTGGTATCAAAAATTTGAGACTTATATGTTGGGACTTGGCTTCATAAGAGAAGCAAAGAGGATCACTATGTGTATTTTAAATTAATTGGTGATCATTTGATTTATTTGGTATTTTAAGTGGATGACATGTTGCTGATAGGAAACAACAAGGAGATTATCTAGGATGTGAAAACTCAGTTGTCCTCTAAATTTGACATGAAGGATCTCGATGCTTCAAATTTCAATTTGGGCATGGAAATTAAAAGAGATTGAAAAAAGAGGTAACTCTGGTTAAATCAGAGAAAATATGTCGAGACAATATTGCAGAGGTTTAATGTACAAGATTTTAAACAGTAAAGGTCCCTATTCCTATTGGTGTAAAATTATCTGTGGATCAGTGTCCCAAGACACATGAAGAGGAGGAGGACATGTCCTGTGTTCCATATGCTAGTGAAGTTGGAAGTTTGATGTATGATATGGTCTGTACTAGACCAAACATTGCACATGTAGTGGGGATTTTGAGTAGGTATATGCCAAAACCATGGAAGGAGAATTGGACATCAATAAAAAGGGTTTTCAGGTATTTTCATGGCACTGCTAGCTATGGATTGTGATACCAAGGAAGACCAATATTGGACAGAGCATTAGACATACATGGCTTTGTGGATGCATATTGGGTTGGAGATCTAGATCATAGGATATCTACAAGAAGGTATGTGTTTAACCTGTTTGGAGGAGAAATTAGTTGGATAAGCAAAAGACAAGCTATAGTGGCACTTTCAACTACAAAAGATGAATACATGGAAACCACTCATGCAAGTAAGGAAACAATTTGGTTACAAAGATTGTGTTCAAGTATTTTCTTGGTACAACAAGATGTAAGTATAGATTGTGACAGTTAGAGTGCAATTTTTCTGGCAAAGAACCCGACTTATAATTCAAAGACAAAGCATATTGATATTCAATATCACTTTGTGAGAGATGGTTGAAGAAAATAAAGTGTTGTTGTTGAAGATGGACACTTTGAAGAATGTTGCAGGTTCATTAACAAAATCTGTGAGCATTGAGAAGTTCTCTTGGTGTAGAGGATCCATGGTCATTGCTTCCCTAGATTGTTGACTATGTAACCCTGTAACCCCCTGTATGAAAAGAAAAAAACAAGTGGGAGAATGTTGGGTATGTGTTATATTATTTTCACTACTAGATCTAGTGTTTTCTACGTTGTGCCAAGTGCACAGGGGTTTGGGGGAAGCGCCCCCGAGAATTTTTTTTTGCCTCAGGAAAGGTGTCGCATTTTTGCCTCATTTTTCGTGTCACCTTGATTTTCGTGTCCATTGTTGGGTAGTTTTTCGGTACATGGTTTTTGCCGATGGTTTTCTATTTTCGATTAAGGAATTAGGGTTGTTGACTAATCCAGGTCATTGGGTTAGGGTTTTAGTTGTCACTGTCTCCTATATGTATATTGTATTGCAAACAATGTATCACTATTAATGAATATAGAATATGATGGTTTTCCCGGTTTGACATTCCAGGGGAAAAATATCTGTGTAATGTGTGTATTTTCCATTGTATATTTTCTGTTCTTTTATTGAAAATCTATTTGCAGTAAAATATTGTACAAGGTTAAAATCTACAAAGAACTACTATTGTTGTAGTCATTCCTAATTGGTGAATCTGAACATAGTGGGAATTGAATAGGTGGTTGATTCAACCATTCTTGGTATGCTTCCTATTCGAGTTGTACTCTCATTGAAGTCTTCTCTTGAGTTGACATTGTTTTGGGGTGAAATAAAATATGGTAGGTAGGTCACTCATCATCAAAATCCTAATAATTTAAAAAATATTGAACATTAGTACATCGATGATATTAGTAAGCACAATGAAATAATTTGTTTGTTCAAATTGCATTATACCTAAAACATATTACCATCATCGACCCAATATTGTGTCTGGAAGATGGAATGTCACAATTGGCAGAGTAAAGCGAGTATCCATTTTCATCTACCAACTGCTTGTGGTATGTTTCTCCTAATAAGACCTTCTGACATTTTTGAACTGAAACTGGAATGTTTTTTGCATCTGAAATTGATTCTGAATCAGGATCCAACAAATTTGGATACATTTTTATTCATATTGACATGGATAAAAAAAAATCAATTAGATAATCGAAACATAAATAAAATAAGTAAAACTTACTGGAGATGGAAAAGGAGAACTCCACTATGGACTTTGAGGAATATGGAATGGGATGGAATTTGAAGAATTGACCATTTGATCATATATTAAGGTTTTCTCCCTGCATTTCAACAAAATTAACAATAAATTTTTCTGTACATATCTAAAATAAATTTCGAGGACCATACCACAATATGAGTTTGAATATAGTTTTGAAACCATTTTTTAAGAATAAGGCGACATAAAACGTAAAATGTATACTAAATTATTGTAAGTCATGTGAATTCATCGTAAAATATAATTTGAGATGAATATACTATTTTATGTGAAAATAAGGGTTCAAATAACTTTAAAATCATCTTGGTGCACTTATAAACCCCAAACGCACTGGTGCATTGAAAAATTAATTGTACCGTGTTTCAAGATTTTGTTAATAAAAAACAATTGTATGTTATCGGCGCATCATATAATATGTACGCATTGGTGCGTAATGTAATATGGACGCACTGGTGCATCTTACATAAACACACCGACGTGCTGAACAAAGTTAAGAAAAAAACACGATTTTTTTAAACAATTAAAAAAATAGCGGGAATCAAATTTCATAAAGTCCTTTAAAAACTAAAAAACTATTCACTATTTCATTATTTTGCAAAAAATTGCAGGGGAGAGACTTGCAAGAGAGACATACAGAGGAACACTGTGGATGAGCATAATACTTTAGAACCACAATATTATTCAGAATATGAGAATTTGAAGGGTATGGTGATTCACTCTAAACCCTTTTCATAAAGTGTTTTTAATATTAAGAAGGTATTCAGTATTTTCATTATTTTGCCAAAATTTACAGGAGACAAATTTGGAAGAGAGACATATCGGGGAGAACTATGGAGTAGAAGAATACTTTGGAACAACAAACATATTCAGAAAATCAGGATTTGAAGGGTATGGTGATTCACTCAAAACCCTACATAGTAAAAAAATTAAATTTTATTGTTGATTTTGATAATAATTTTTTTTACAAAATGTATTCCTATTTGGATTTTAGTTAAAATTCAGAAAAAAAGAAAAATTCATACTTACCTTAAACGCTTGTTTTTTTTGGTTACATGAATGCAAAATTTCACCCTAGGGTTTAATTCCCTCTATCACATTAGAATTAAGGATTTTCGTTTTAGGCATTTTAGGTCTAATGGGTTTGTTTTTCTATATATAAGTATTTGACATGTGATGTAAAGGGGCCACTTATTTCATCGGATCCCAAACGCAATTGACCCTCTGAGTTTTTTTTTTTATATTTTTTTAAACAGTTTCCGATTTGACGTTTTAAAAAAAAAAAAACATTTTCCGATTTCCTAGTGCCCCATTTCGACATAAACACACCGGTGCATTTATGTCACCAATAAAGCCAATATTTTTTATTTTTATATTTATTTATTTTTATAATTTTTTTTTAATTTAAAAAATATGGCGCATANGCCGATGTTTTCTCTTCTAAACAACACAGAAAATGTTGTCACATATTTTTTTTAATTTTTCTTCTCATCGGTGTGTAATTTTTCTATTTTGTTTTATGAATGTTTAATTTTTTTGCTATGTTTTTGTTTTCTACTGTAGTCGCTGTGATGTATTCTGTATATACTTTATTGTTGTAATTCACAAATTAAAAAAAATAAAATTAAACTATATGGTGTGTTTTGTTGTATTAAATGCACAAGTGCGTTGTACGTAATAAACACATCGGTGATTTGTATTTAAAAAGTGCACCGGTTACAACATTTTTTTTTGCTGAAAATTATGTGATTTATTTATAAAATATATTTAATAATTTATGTATTGAATGGTACATGTTGTATATTGATAAAAACACGAGTGAGAAGAGTATTGGTTGTGGAGCCTCATTATCTTTCTGTTTCATAGGTCTTTGTTTTGAGCTGTGTTTATACCCCATGAAAACTGTACACCCCAGAATATTGTACACCCCTCCATGCAGGGGGGCTTTCCCTCCTTGTAGGGGTTCGGTGGTGAAGCCCCCAAAGGAAAAATTACCTTGTAAATGTATATTTTAATTTCATAGTAAATTTGAACCGTTCATTATAAGGTCACAGATCTAATGGTAGAAGTTATGTTAGCGTTTTTTTTCCCTAGAAGGCAACCCTATTTTATGAGGGAATTGTATTGTGGTTGTGTATAATTGTGAATATTGTATTTTGAGAGAGGATAATGTGAGAGAAATAAGAGAAAGTTACAATGGGTATGTTGTAGGTTGTATCCCTTCATTTGACGGATAATAAAAAGGAAGGACCTGGCAATTTCTCTGGTGGACGTAGCCCACATTGGGTGAACCACATATATTTGTGTCTCTATTGTATTATGTATCTTCTGTGTTTTATTTATGCATTTATTTATTTATTTTATTGCTCCACGATCCTGTTAATCTAACAAATGGTATCAGATTAAAATGTAACTCGCAAGAAAAGGGGTTTCATGGTTTGAGTGAGAGCAATGGTGGAAGATGGAAAGTTTATGGTCGATAAATTTAATGGCCAAAACTACCAACTATGGAAGATGCAGGTGGAACATTATTTATATCAGAAGGATATATTCCTACCATTGGGTGGAATAACAAAGAAGCCAATGACCATGAAGGATGAATAATGGGAGTTTCTTGACAAAAATGCACTAGGAATGATAGGGTTGAGCCAGGAAGCATCGGTGGCTTTCAATATTTCAAAAGAAAAGACAACGAAGGAGATGATAGATGAATTGGATAAACTGTATGAAAAACCATCAATGTCCAATAAGGTATTTCTAATGAAGATATTATTTAATATGAAGATGCCAGAAGGTGGGTCTATTGCAGATCATTTAAATAAATTTAATACGGTTACTAATCAACTAAGTTCTGTAATAGTGGACTTTGATGACGAGGTTAGGGATATTCTAATCTTGTGCTCATTGCTAGAAAGATGGAACGACTTGGTCATGGATGTAAGTAACTTTGTCTCTAGTTCAAACAATTTAAAATTTGATGATGTTGTTGGTGTTATCCTTAGCAAGGAAATGCAATGGAAAATCACAGACAATACATCAGGTAATGCATTAAACTTGGAGAACAGGAAAAGACAAAAGGATAGAGGAAAGGGCTAAGGGAACCACGTGAATTATAGGAAGGGTAGATCCAAATCTAGATAGGGAAATATAGAGTGATGGAATTGTGGGAAGAAAGGACATCTGAAGAAAGACTGCAGAGCTCTAAAGAAACAAAGATATGGATAGCAGGAGAAAAATCAAGAAACAAATGTAACAGGTGATGTGTTACAAGATGATTTGATTCTTTCTGTAGATAATATTTCTGAGTCTTGGGTAGTAGATTCAGGGGCTTCATTTGATGTCACACCCCATAGGAAACGTTTTCTAGATTATGTTCAAGGTGATTTTGGACAGGTTCATTTGGGTGATGATTCACCATGAAAAATTGTTGGAATGAGAAAGGTAAAAATAAAGAAAAAGAATGGAAACCAATGGTTGTTGAAAGAGGTAAGACATGTTCCAGATCTAATGAAAAATTTAATTTCAACATGGCAGTTGGAAAGTGAAGGTTGTATATCTATATTTACAGATAAGGCATGGAAGGTCACCAAAGGATCACTGGTGATAGAAAAAGGAGAGAAGGTAGGTACATTGCATTTATGTACTGGTAATACTGATTCTTCTTTCTCTTTAGCTTCTAGAAGAGTGGATAAAACACTGTGACATCATAGGCTTGGACACATGAGTGAGAAGGGGATGCAAATAATTCACAAAAGAAATTTGTTGCCAGATCCTAAACAAATTGATTTGGATTTCTTTAAGAATTGTGTTTATGTAAAACATAAGAGAGTCATATTTCTCAGAGTCAGAAAAGAAAAGAAGAGTGAAAGGTTAGAGCTTGTGCATACACATGTATGGGGACAAACTCATGTATAATCTCTTGGTGGATCTCATTATTATGTTACTTTATTGATGATGCAATTAGAAAAACTTGGGTTTATTGCATTCGACAAAAATATGATGTTTTTTATACTTTTAAGAAATGGATAGCTTTGATTGAGAATGAGACAGGAAAAAGGTTGAAGTGTCTCAGATCAGACAATGGAGGTGAATATTGCAACAAGGAGTTTGATGATTATTGTTCACACCATGGGGTTCGTAGAGAGAAGACATTTCTATGAACACCACAAGAAAATGATGTGTCAGAAAGGATGAACTGGACAATCATGGAGCATGGAAGGAGTATGCGATTGCATGCTTTGTTGGCCTTACAGTTCTAGGAAGATATTGTAGATACTTTTGTTTACTTGATAAACATAGGACCTTCAAGCTCTTTGAATGGTGGAATTCCAAAGGAGGCATGGATAGGTAAAAAGGTAAACTATTGTTTTTTGAAGTCTTTCGATTGTGAAACATTTGTCCATATTGATAAATAAAATAAAACAAAGCTTGAGGCAAAATCCAAGAAGTGTACATTTATTGGATATGGTGTTAATGATTTTGGTTATCTCTTATGGGATTATGAAAATCACAAAATCGTTAGGAGTAGAGATATCATATTCAATGGGAAGGTCATTTACAAAGATCAGTTGTAGGGAAAGATACAAGAAAAAGAAAAACCAAAATACACAGTGCTTGATGAGATCACTGAAAAATAAATTCCAAAGGTACAAGAAAATAAAAATGTACAACAACAAGAGAAAAAAGTACCTCAAACTCCTGCAAGTGTTGTCAGGAGATCTACCAGGTTAAGTAGACCCCCTGAACGATACTCTCCTTCATTGTGTTATTTATTGTTGACTGATTCTGGTGAACCATAATGTTATGAAGAGGAAATGCAAGTAGACACTAAGAATAAGTGGGAGCAAGGCATAAAAGAGGAAATGGATTTCTTGGTAAATAAACAGACTTGGATTTGGTTCAGTTTCCTGTAGGAAAAAGAGCATTGCAGAATAAATGAGTTTACAAGTTGAAGGAAGAAGATGGAGGAAAAACACGATATAAGGATAGACTTGTTGTAAAGGGGTTTGAACAAGAGAAAGATATATATTTTGATGAAATATTTTCTCTTGTTGTTAATATGACTTCAATTAGGACTATTTTAAGTCTTGTGGCAGTAGAAGATTTGCATCTTGAATAGTTAGATGTAAAAACAACTTTTCTCCATCGGAATTTTGATGAAGAGATTTATATGCAGTAGCCACAGGGGTATGAGGTCAAAGGGAAATAAAATTTTGTATGCAGGTTGAAGAAGAGCTTGTATGGCCTAAAGTAAGATCCAAGGCAATGGTATTTGATTTTTGACAGGTTTATGACATAACAAGGTTATAGGAGATTTCATTCTGATCAATGTGTTTATTTTAAAATGATAGAAAATTGAAGCTATATTATCTTGCTATTGTATGTAGATGGAATGCTTGTTGCAGGGTCTAATATACATGATATAAATTTGCTCAAGAAAAAATTAGATAATTCATTTGCGATGAAGGATTTGAGTGCTACAAAGAAAATCCTTGGTATGAGAATAACAAGAGATAAGAAAACTCGCAAATTGACATTCTGTCAGGGTGAGTACATAGAGAAGGTGTTAGAGAGGTTTATAATGCAGAATGAAAAACCAGTTAGTACACATTTGTCCAACCATTTCAAATTAACCAAAGAAATGTGTCCCAAGACACAGGAGGAGATAGAATACATGTCCAAGGTCCCTTATTCATCAACAATTGGAAGCTTGATGTATGTGATGGTTTGCACAAGACCAGATATTGCACATGTAATGGGAGTTGTGAGAAGGTATATGAACAATCCAGGTAAAGAACATTGGGAATAAGTAAAGTGGATTCTCAGGTATTTGAAAGGTACTTCTACTCATGCATTATGTTTTAGAGGTTTAGACATTATTATACAGGGATATGTTGATTCAGATATGGCAGGTGATAAAGATAACATGAGGAGCACCACAAGGTATGTTTTTACTATAGGTGGAACAACAATAAGTTGGATTTTTAAATTGAAAATGTTGTTTCACTTTTAACAACAGAAGCAAAGTATGTTGTTGCTACAGAGGCTAGTAAAGAAATGATTTGGTTACAGAGCTTTATGGAGGAATTGGGAAAGAAGCAGTGGAATAGCAGGTTGAACCGTGATAGTTAGAGTGTCATTCATATTGCAAAGAACTCAGGATTCCATTCAAATACTAATAATATAAAAATCAGGTACCATTTCATATGGTCCTTCTTGGAAGATGGACATTTGAAGTTGGAAAATATACACACTAGCCAGAATCCTGCATACATGTTAAAAAAAGGAGTAACCAGGGAGAAACTGAGTTCCTGCTTAGTTTCAGTTGGTGTTCAAGAATGAAGGTGAAGATGAGAATTTTTCCAGGTCTAAGAAGGATCATATTCCAAAAGATACAACAACGCTGAAGTTGTTGAGATCAGTCTCCAAGTGGGATATTATTGGTTGTGGATCCTGATTAGCTTCTTGTTTCATAGGTATTTGTTTTCAAACGTGTTTATACCACATGAAGACTATACACCCATCCAAGTGGGGGGGTTTTAGGGGGGGATTTCCCCCCTTGTGGGGCTTGGGGGCTCATCCCCCCGACTGGGGGGTCCGGGGGAAAGTGGGCCCCTGAAGGAAAAATTGGCTTGTAAATGTATATTGTGAATTTATAGTAAATATGGACCGTTCATTATAAGGACACATATCTGACCATAGCAATTATGTTAGGGGTTTTGTCCCTAGAAGACAACCCTATTTTATGAGGGAATTTTATTGCAGCTATTTGTGAATATTGTATTCTGAGAGAGGAGAATGTGAGAGAAAGAAGAGGAAGTTACAACGGGTGTGTTGTAGGTTGTATCCCTTCATTTGTTGGATAATAAAAATGAAGGACTTGACAATTTCTCTGATGGGCATAGCCCACACTGGGTGAACCACGTATATATGTGTCTCTATTGTATTGTGCATCTTCTGTGTTTTATTTCCATATTTTATTTTTATTTTATTGCTCCGCAATATTTTTAATCTAACAAAGAGTTCAAATAAGAAAAGTTCTGGTTGACACAACGATGACACATCCGGAAAAACAAAAAAGGCAGGTTCTCTGTAAATTCTATACAAAATTAATATGGTTGAACTATATGTAAGTTTAAATAATATGTATTTGTTAGTGTGTGTCATGTAGGGCCACAAAATGAGGAAGTTTTATAATTTTATCTCTGATCTAAGTGCAGAAGAGCATAAAATCTTGATGGAAAAATTGCAGAGGGATGAATCAAGTGAATGAAAAAATACTATTCAATATGTTTTTTTTTTTGAATTTTCATTAATAATATACTTAGGAATATTAGATGACATGTTTCAAACAATATATTAATTTACATATGTTTAATGTTCTACAGGAACCAACAACGAGGGAACATAATGTCATCCTAAAAAAATAAAATAAATTAATATAGAAGATATAAATAATGATGAATTGGTCCTTAGCTCATCTAGAGTGGTGTTGGAGATTAATCAAAGGGGGATTTTTTTTTACAGAACTATGAGGGATATAGTGGAACAAACGTATAGATGTACTTTCCACTTACAATATAGAAATAAATCCTATGATTCCAAGAACCGGGTTATATCTAAACTACAAGAAGCATTTCCATAGCAATGGTTAATGAGACTTGTCAGACTTGCAATAGCAAAAACATACAACAACAAAAAAGAATCATTCAAAAAGAAATATTCCTAAAAACACTTTTTTAGTGTGTGTGTGTGTGTGTGTGTGTGTGTGTGTATTGCAAAGTATTCATTTATTAATATAACAATTTTTTGATATTTAGTTTTCATATATCAATATAAAAATGCTTTATTTTCATGTTATTTTTTCAGGAAATTTATGAAAATCCTAGAGGACCAACGAGCTGATATCCGAAATATGCCAGTAGAAATGTCCAAAAGAGTGTACAAGGAGATGGTCAAATAAATGAACATAATTGCATCACAAGAGGAGCTATATCAACAACAATGTGATTTAAATGTATGTAATCATTGAATTTTTCTATTAGGTACAAATACTTAATTTAGCATTAAATATTAATTTTCAAATATTCTCTTATAGAAAATAAAAGAAAATGTAACTCGTTCTGCATATAAAACTGAACGACAAGGAAGAAAAGGGTTGATAGAAAAGTTTGCGAGTACTTGTTATTTCCTTATAACAACTTAAGTTTTTTTTTTGTATATTTTAAGTTGTTTTACATCAGCCATCCTTGAATGTCTTCAAATAGGTGATAACATACAAATAAGATCCATCCAGAAATTTGATTGACATTGGGTTAATTAAGAGTTCTGAGTATATGTTGGCATATCAAAAATTAATTGTGGAATTTGTAAGTATAATCTATGTTGTTTTACTTATATCATTTTATAATTAATAAAGCAAAAATAATATTTTATATTAAATCTATGATTTATTATGGGGTATAAAACTTGCAGGAAACAAAATATGGAACCGATCCAACAAATGAATTGTTGAAACAAGACATGATATTTGATTTTGAACATATGTGTATGATTCATGAGTCAATTATTGCTTTGTATGTACGCCACTTTTCAATTTACATTCATGTATATTATTTATTTCAATTTTAATTATTCTCACCAATGTAGATAGACTCATTGCAATTTATTTTTATGTTTGTATATGGAACTTGAAGAGGATGAAAACAATCGAGGGAAATCATCCAAACATTCAACAAAATAACCCAGGGCATGGAAGTAGCTCGAGCACTAACAACAGTTCCAGTGAAGAATGATGACCAATATATTTGGATATCAATGCAAGCTGCAATTGTATATTTTTGAAATAATTGTCTGTGAAAATCATACATTTTTGTTTAATGTAATGGACATAGTGTCCCAATTGAAAGACAAGGGATTACCGATAAGTTTCCCATTTTGTATGACAAAGACCCTCTTATTGATATAATAAAATATGTTTTAATTTATTCTATTGTGTTGTCCAATGTCGATGTGAAATGTTCCATCACTGATTAAATATATGGATGACTAGAAATATTATAATGAAGAGATGAAAAATATGATGATATAACAAATTAATACAAACATTATATCCAAATTCACTAATCAAAATATAATATATATGTAATTTTTTGATAAATAATGGAATTAAAAAATAAAAATAATTGCACTATCACATGTCGATGTTTCTCGGTGTATTTTAATTATTAATATCATCAACGTGTTTAATATTAAAACACACCAGTGCGTTTCATAATAAATGTGCACCAATGGTTTTATGTAATCAATTAGCATTGGTTTCAATATTTATTTAATACCACAACATTATATTAAAAAATTGGCCTTCGATGCGTTAAGCATATATGAAGCACCGATGCTTTTGTGTTATTAATAATAACTAGTGCTTTTAGAGTATTAATAAGCACCGATGCTTTCAGAGTATTAATAAGCATCAGTGCATTTGTGTTATTAATACACACCAGTGATGTTATATTATTGATAAGCATTGACGCTTGTTTGTTACTTAAAAGCACCGATGCTTTCTATTTTGAATGCACCGAGGGGTTTTTCCAGGTAACACACCGGTGCATATTATTTTATACAACATCGGTGCCTTCCTATTAATAACAAACAAGTGCGTTCTAAGAAGAAATCCCCTGTGCTTAATTATTTTTAAGTCTCCATGTGCATTTTACTATTAAAGCCCCAGTGGTTATAAGACAAACGCCTTGGTGCTTAAATAGTTTACTGCCCTAGTGCTTAAATATTTTACTGCCTTGATGCTTGAATTCTAGTGTACAACACCGGTGTTGTGTGTATATGTATGCATTGGTTCATGTTCCTTATAAAAATGCATTTATTTGTAAACATCCACTAACACCTCTGACCACCCAATTTTTTTTAGTTTTAATCAAGTTCCATTATAGTATCCGCAAAAACATCCGCTATAAAAAACAGATGTTGTAGTGGAGGTTTTTTTGACAATTTTTTCGAATTTTGTAACACTAGAAACCTCCGCTATAAACTTCGCTAAAAGGTCTTTTCATTGTAGTGAAACCACTTAAAGAATCAAATATTAGTTGAGTTATGAAGCCTAAAACATGTAGATAAGGTCTCAACACTTTAGCACAACTTTAGTGGTATTTAGATGGCTATAAAGATAAGTTTTCAGAGTATATTTATGACAACCAAGTGGATGTAGCAATGATTTTATACAACAACAACTTTTACCTCAAGCAATTAGCCAAAAAATTTCCCAACAATAGCCAAAATCAAGTAGATTAACAATAACAACTTTCCAACTACTTCCAACCGTAAAAGAATGAGAAATTAATCTTGAAAAAGAGAGTTTGTTGCATCCCTATCAGATGTAGCATAAATTTGTAACAAAATCAAGGTATCCTTGACCAATCAAAATTACCTAGTGGCTCAAGCAAGCAATTAAGGAAAACAATTGATTCCACTTTGAACAAATTCAATATCTCGTAAAATCACGTATTTCAATGCGAGTATTTTTGAGACGTTGAAGATGTACATGCCTCTACTTCTCCCGCACAAAAAGACAAAGAGATGATAATTTATGATGATGGTATTATGAAATAACCTTTAGATATGATTGATGAGAATATAGACACTTTCATACAGACTGGCAGGTGTAGGTGGTATCTTGGTCATCTCATTTTTTATAGAGACCCTATTTACGACATTGAAGGTAGCCCTCAAGAAAAGGGGTTTGAGTTGTCATCTTTAGAGGACTACTTTTCATGCGTATATGATTCTTATGTTTGGAGGCTTGATGATGACATGATTACATATTTATTCAAGGATGACCGATCACAACATTTTCGGGATGATTTTCAGTCATCCCTTTGGAATTGTGATGCATATATTTTTGGGGATGTAGACTTGTTGTATGGAGACTCTCAGCCACCTTCATCCTCAATTTTGGAGGAATACAAAGATGTGGTTGTATCAAAGAAATATGAGGTTCACTCTACAAAGAGGAAGTATTTTCATATCGATTATATCTACAGGGATTCACATATGAAGAGGTCACGCTTTTTTTTTCTCTAGACCTGAGGCTGTCCCTTATCGCATATCTTCTTCTTCGAGAAGCCATGAAATGTTCTTCCAACCTCTCATCTCCTCTCAGTATTCAACAATCAGTGGATCTTTGTGCGTGAGTGAATATGAACCATCGTCTATATACAATAGTCCTTTTCAGAGATGGGTTGATTGAGCTTGTGGCTATAACTTCAAGAAGGATTCCTTGGATGACCAGAGTTGCAGATATTATTTCCAACAAGATTTCCTCCCTCCCATCCATCTCCATGAGTTTCATTTCACAATTTATTATATATCTATTTATCCTTATGATCATTATGCTCTTGACTTATCTTTGTTGCTCTACATAATTAAGCACAGGAGGAGATACTTTGATGGGATGATCAACTGGTTGCACTGATTGTATGACTTCACCTGACATCATCTATCACATGATTTTCACGGCCCAAGGGCCCAGGTAAGTAGGTAGGTCATCTTTCTTTCCTTTCATTTTCATATTGATTTCTCATATTAGTTTAGATGCATTTCATATTTCATTTTTCTCTACTTTCATTTTGATTTCATGCTTAGTTTAGAATTTGTTTTTAAAAATGGTAAAATTTTCTTTTCTAGATTAGTTTCCATTTGGATTTTGATGTATATGGATGAAGGGTGATAGAACCACATTATATTTTATTGTTTTTTCTTTCATTGTAGGTACAATTATACCAGGAGATGTTGCGGTTTTCATGCACTCTACAACAAGCACATGTCCCCAAGTAGGAGCCAAATTTTCTCCCCATTTTGTGGATAACTAAGGTGATGATGTCTCAAGGCACTCAGGTTGCGTATATGGAGTGCCGAAAGACCACATGAATAACAAATTCCACTTGCACATACAAAATCCTTCTTTATCACCACATTTTGGATCCAGTCTTAGCGCATCCACCACACCAACTAGCTTCTGGAAGGCAGATGGGTATTTCTCCATGCGGTACAAGTTAGGTGTTGTGGAAGGTAATCACCCTAATATTTGAGTCATTTAAACATGTTGTATTTAAGATACTTTTTATTATAGAACGCCTACTTGGAAATTATTCTTTTGACCCTGTTTCACCTTGGTGAGTGTCATAAATTTCCTAGTAAGTGGCCAACCTTTGGAGAAGGTTTGCAACTAGGGATCCCTTGAGGGGTTATCGTACTATTCCCAACCATACTTACCACTTTATTCTCATTGAATTCCCATCATATTTCCCTCTTCTAAGCCCTTTGAATTTAGTGACCCAAGAAGGGCATGTACCTCATTTCATGGGAAGAAGGGGCTGAAGGCCTAGGGGGATGGTTGCTGGAAAAAGATAAGAGCCTAAATAAACCTTCTACATTCTCTCCCAATCAGGTATTGAGATTTATGAATTGATTCTCTTGAAATAATTGAGGACCTGTATAATATCAAACACACAATAATCACCCATTTCCCATGCTCTACGAATAATATATTTGTAGTTATTTCACTAAGGGTAAAGACTGCTCAAAATATCATATACAAGACTTCTCATACATATCTATTCTATGTAAACAAAATACCATTACTAGGAAGGGCACAACAATCTCAAAATTTGGGTATTCACATAAAACATCATCATACGAATGATCAAATCCATTCATGCATTCAAGTTAATATACATATCAATACAATTTACTTATCTACAATTTCTGAGATATGTTGGCGACTATTGTAGGGTGAATCAATCTCCACCCAATCGTAGGAAATCTTGCACTATGCTTTCCTATAACCAACCACCCTTGATCCAGGGTACGATGTCATGAGAGGATTTCTATAAGATTTCCAAGGAGTTTTTGAAAATTCTCTTCCTTATCTATCTCTACCTACTCTTGGTGTATTCCAATTCATGTGTTTTATTTTCCCCTTCTGTCCCTATGCCATCCTTTTCTTGTCTTCTACCCCTTGTTATAGTCCAAAAATTCCTTACCTATGCATACAATACATTGTCCTTTCCACTTACATATTTTGCCAAAATACTACTGAGGCTTCTTCTTAAAAAACGATTTTTTGGAAAGTGTACGCGCCCTGCTGAACTAATAGCCCTCGTAAACACATGTTCTGCATACTAGTTAGTCCATGTACATACGTGATTTTCACGCTAGTTAGCTCATGTTTACCTCCAAAATTTGCAAAAAATATAAAAATGCAAGGAATTCAACGGAGTTTACGGGATATTGAGGGTTTCCCAACCATTTTACCCCTTGTAGCCCATCCACAAACCGAATAACCATATTTTTCTCATACAAAAAGAGGTCTTGGGGTGTCATTTGACAAGAAAAGAAAGAGAATAAGAAAACTCTGCCAAAATCCCTTCCCCTTCTTAGCCCAAGTTTTGCATCCTATTATGAGTTTTGGCCTCAACCTTCCCCTCCATCCATTTCTCCTTATACAACCCTTTCTCCTTTCCCAAGTGATAGGTTGGTTGTGAGAAGAAAGCGTTGGATTGATGCACTTGGAGACACAATAGAGGAGCCCGGACCTGGTTCGTGGAACGATTGCTGACAAAGGTTGTAATAATTTTTGTCTTGAAACTTAATAAAATAGTTCATTCTTGTCCCAATGTTTTTTGTCTATATGATTTTATTGATTTATGCATTTATGTATATATCTAAACCTTGAAAATGATAAGTAGAGAGTGAATGTGTTGTATCATTGTTTTCCTAAGCTTTTGTAGGTCAGCTTTGGGAGGAAACCCACAATCTAGGAGGCTGCAAGAAGTGCAGGAGGTCTGCACCAACCACAAGGACTAAAGGTGCACCCATTGACTCTCTTTATTCTCTCTCATCATTTTGTTTAGATAGTTTTGGGATAGCTTAAGGGTAGAACAATATTTTAAGGGAAGTCAATTCTCTTCTTGTACCTAGACCCAATATAGGGGGATTTTCCCCATAGAAAAATTGGTGACTCCACTGCAGAGTCTCTCTAGGGTCTTAGTGGGAAATTTTGGTTTGATTAGTTTTTTCAGTTTCTTTTTTCCTCTTCCAGGTTTATTGAGTTATTTTAGGATCTCTGGTCACCTTTCAGGTGCCTACCATCCTTCCCTGCCTAGTCCTTTATCCAATCCTTTTTTCTTTTTGAAAAATTTCATAGGTGTATGCGCCCTATCCTCTGTTTATCCTGCGTACATACACAATCTGCACAATATAGAACCTGCGTACATACGCAGGATGCTTGTGAACAACCCATGTCTCTATGTTTTGGAAGGTGTTTTAAAAAAAAATGAATTTTTCTTTCCTAACAAGAAGCTTTGTGCTTCTCAGGCCTTCTTGAACTCTTTAGGTTCTCTATTAATGGTCTTTGGTTGGGTGAAATATTTCAGTTTAACTTACTCTTTGTAAAGAACCCCTGTTGTTTCTTTATTTTATTTTGTTTTCTTTAGAGGTTTAGAGTGAGCCGATAAGTGTTAGATCCTATGGATTCCAGTGAATCCCTGTGTTTAGGTGATGGTATAGGGTCTATGTTAGTCTTGGGTTCATTTTCTCTTTATCTTTTTTTTCTTTGAAAAAATGAAAAAACGATCATTTACTTGTGTTTTTCTTTTCTATGAGTTTCAAAAAAAAAAAATAAAAAATATTGCATTCAGTTATGCATTTAGTTTGGTAGTTGTAGCATAGGTTGTTTTTTACAAAATAAAAGAGTTATTTTTTAAAGTTCCTTTCTTGTTATTTCCACCTGATATTTAATATTTGGACCAATGGGAGGTCTAAAAGTGTTGGCAGCTAAGGCCAGAGAGTTTGCCTTCTGATTCTCCTCTCTGGAAATGAAGGATATGTTAAATGCTAGAAAGAAATTATTGATCAGGTCCCATACCTTGTTTATGTATTTCTTGAGCCTCTATTGTATAGCTTGATATTTTTTCTTAACTTGATTGATGATTAACTCAAAATCACCAAAAACTGCTAAACAATCATTGGCCATGTCTTTGGCAACCCTCAATCCCAACACCAAAGCTTCATATTCAACTATATTATTAGTAGTTTCAAACTCCAACTTATAAGAGAGTGTTATTACCTCTTTTGAAGGGGAGATGAGGAGTATACCTTCCCCATATCCTTCCTTCGATGAAGAGCCATCAAAATACATCTTCCATACTTTGTTTTTTTGATCCATGAGTGGATGATCTTTGTGTTGGCTGACTAATCTTTTAGGTTCGTCATCATTTAAATGAAAAATAGATGATCCGATCTCACCATCAACAACATAAATTGAGTGATTATTGTTGGATTACTGAGAGGGGGGGTAAATTAGTAATAGCGTGATTATAATCATTTTTCTTCAAATGTTATATCAATGTAGAATTATTATCCAATAATGAGCAGTAAGAAATAAACAATCACACATATACACAGTACACCAGTGTTTTACGTGGAAACCCAAATTGGGAGAAAACCACATAATGTTTTTCCTTATATGTCTTGAAGAATTACATTCATTGGAAGCACCAA
>SNQJ01S0138803.1:25361-37383 GCA_010110895.2 Picea sitchensis | reverse complement strand
AAGGACAGGGTTTAACTAGACTGCTAGCTGAATCTAATTTTCGGGCTCTCGGGATGAACAACGCTCAAGAGGAAGAAGGATGGATAGATATGAATGAAATCGATGATCAAATAATTGAAAACAAGATTTAGGACAAATTCATTTCGTTTGATTGGTATAAAGATATAGTAACATATCTTTTAACTTTGAAATGTCCAGATGAATTGTCATCTTCTAAAGATAGAACATTGAAACTGCATACAGTTAAATATTGCATTTCTGAGAAAAAATTATACTAGAAAGACCTGCTTGGTTTCCTCTTAGTTTGCTTGGTTGAATCAGAGATAGAGGAAGTTATCAGTCAGTTTCATGAAGGGGTCTGTGGAGGACATCATGCTTGGAGAGAAATAGCATATAAAATTTTAAGGGCTGGTTATTATTGGCCCAAGCTGTTCCCTGATGTAAATGCTAAGGTAATGGCTTGTAACCCTTGTCAAATTTTCACTAGAAAACAGAAGTTACCAGCTATGCCATTAGTTCCAGTTAAAACAGAAGCCCCTTTCGGGCAATGGGGGCTTGATTTTATAGGTGAGATAAATCCACATTCAAGCGCTCAACATAGGTGGATTCTCACTGCCACAGATTATTTTACCAAGTGGGTGGAGGCAATACCCACTAGGAAGGCCACTGATTCAGTGGTTATAGAGTTTTTGGAAGAGAATATATTGGCAAGATTTGGATGTCCTAGTAAGATAGTAACAGATAATGCTCAGGCTTTCAAGTCAATGGCAATGATTAGTTTTTTTCAAAAATATAACATTGTACTAGGACATTCCACAACATATTATCCACAAGGAAATGGTCTAGCTGAATCTTCTAATAAGAGTTTGATCAGCATAATTAAGAAAGTCTTAAATGAAAATAAAAGATCTTGGCACTTACATTTAAAGTATGCTTTATGGGCCAATCGAATAGGAACGAAGAAATCTATTGGTACCTCACCATTTCAAATGGTTTATGGCACAGATGCAGTACTACCCATAAACTTAGCACTTCCTGTAATGAAGTTGTGGTAAGATGAGAAGGAAGAGCCAAATCCTCTCACTAGAAGAATAAACCAATTAATTGAGGTCCAGCAGCACAGGGATGTAATAGATGAAAAGCTATAGAAGTACCGGGATAATATGAAGCTTCTATTTGATCGCAAGGCCAAGAACAAAAACTTTCTTCCAGGAGACCTAGTTCTGAGGTGGGATGCTCGAAAGGAAGATTCAGGTAAAAACGGTAAATTTGATCACATCTGGTATGGACCCTTTAAAATATCATCTTCTGAAGGTAAAAAATATTTTCTACTGGAAAATTTAGATGGTAAGATCCTAAATGCCCCTGTTAATGCACGATTCTTAAAGCATTACATGGGAAAAAAAATAAAAATTAAATGAAATAAATTTGTACATACTGCTTTCTTTCTCAAATTGTTAAAAAATAATAATAATAATAATAATAAAAAAAAAGCCGTAGAGTTATTTTTGAAATTATATCTGAGGTATTCTGGTTTTACATTGTTGAAAAGTTTCCTTTAATACCCTCAGTTTTATCTCTTAAAAATTTGTGTCAGAGTTGAAGCGATTTTGTATTGACTTTGAAAATTATCAAATGATTGAATTCAGTTAGGTCAGTTTTCATGTTTTTCTCTCCGACTAAAAATGGTTAAGTTTGAGATTAACTCTGTATTTCTTAAGTTGTTTAACAGTTTGTCTAAACTTTAAAGCTTGCTCAAAAGAAAATCCCTTGAAAATATTTTCCCTTTTTCTCTACAGACTTAGGAGGTTTTGAAGGTTGGGAAAAATTGGTCTAGAATAATCAAAACAAGTTGACGAACCGTTATTATAAAATTCTACACAGATCACCAACCCTGATATATTAAATATCACTGATTGCCCCTGCTTTGTAAGCATGAGCTAACTATAAGACAGATGGTGAAAGGAAATTCATAATTGATTGCCCCCATCTAGTCATACAGACGATGAAAGGAAATTCATTTAAATGATTGCCCTCGTCTAAAAATAAAAAATAGATAACTTCACCGGGGTACTGAATAGGCCTGCTGGCAGTGAACAAATGTCTAAACATAAAACTAGCATTCGAAGCGGTGAAAGGAAATTCAGTAAAAAGGGACAGATAACTTCACTGGGGTACTGAATAGGCCTGCTGGCAGTGAAACAATATCTGAGGTATCTGTAAGGTTTTCACACTTATCTCTAAACTCTATTCTAGTTATCCATCTTTCAAAAACTGGATATTCGTCTTAAGTCAAATAGAGCTTCCCAGTTTTAAAATTATGAATTTTATTTCGATTGATGCAAGCTGAAATGTTCAATAATTTGTTGAGCTCCTAAATATTGTTCTAATCATCTCAATACTAACCCAAATTTTGGAACGAGAAGGAGAATTTTGAAAAAGACTATATCTGAATTTGAAATAAGTGATAAGTTTTGAAAAGGTTTCCAAAGACCGTACGTGTTATCTTTTCTTACTCCTTGAGTAGTTTATCAGAAATAAACTCTTGACCACATTACCCAATGAAGGCACTGAGTCTGCATGTTCTCCTCGTCCCACAGGGAGACGAGGTCCCCTGTTGGATCCTATGTTGAAACAGACCTTGAATTTTTTATCTTGAGGATGGAAAATTAGTATTTTTGAAGTCTTTGTATTTTCCAAATTTTCTAAAACAAGAATTTCACCACTGATAAATTCACGATGCTTTCAATTATTTATTTTTGGACAAAAAATGAAAAAATATAAATGAACACAAGTTTCTAACACTTTTCAAACAACCTTTTAAATGAAAAGTAATGTTAAAAATTAAAGGAATTTTAATTTAAATCAGAATATCGGGATTCAGAGTTTTGAATGAACAAATGTTCGACACAAATTGAATAGAGAAATCATGATCCCCGATTTCCCGATACATTAATCCTTAATTAAAACATCATTTACTTAAATCAGAATTAAAAAGGGTTTAAACTTTAAGTTAATCTCATCGCAAAATCGGGATTCACAATTTTGTGAGAACAAAGAAACTTGTCATCGTATTTTTCGATTTGCCGATTTCGCGACACAGTTAATCCTTAAGTGAAGTTTGGAATTAATCTAATCACTGTTAAGTATGATTAAGAGTAAATAATCATATCAGGATATCGGGATTCACGGTTTTGTGAGCAACATTTTTCGTGACATTGAATTTCCCGATTCCCGATTTCCCGATTAACGAAATCCTGAAAAGGTCTAATCTAGATTAATTAAGATAATAAAAATGTTTTAACTTAAATAATACATCGCGATTTCGGCAATCGGGGTTCTTCGATGACTTATTTCCTTGACATCAAAAGTTCTGAAACTCCGATCAAAGTGTTTTCAAATTTAAATACTAGATTAACGCTAATTAATCATTCTTAGAAACAAGGTTTAAGGTTTAAACTTTTGATGAACGATATTTAATGCAACATTTTCCGATTTGGTAAGTTTCTATTATATTTGAAAATATTGGGAAAGCTCAAGTACAAACATTAAATGTATATATTCGGGAATATCTTTTGCATTAAGAGCCTTAAATTCATAACAGAGGTACAAATCTCAATGCTATTATGATATACTCGAAATAAATTTTTGAAACGTTCATATTATCATTTTGAAGCTAAATTCCACTCTGTTATAGGTTTTCAGGTGAACACAGAGCTATGGCACCCAAAAAGGCTTCAAAGAAAACTGAAGAGCAACCAGAAGGTGATGTTATTTCAGACACAACTGCATCTGGGGTACAATCTGTCAAGTCATGGAATGGAATTGCCGAAATATTAGAAGAGGAGTTGAAATATGCGGCCACTGATTCGGATAATCACATCCGAGATATCGCCGAGAATGAGCTGCATAAGGTTGCTGCGTGCCCGAGACTTGTTTCATATACCGATATGATCGCCTGGGAGCTGGATAAAGTAGATGTCCTGACCAGAAGTATTCTGAACGAACAAGGAGCTGTCATCATCTCATTCAGGCCTGAACATATCCAAGTAATGTATAAGCTCTCGCCTAATTATAGACACACTTATAATTCTGAGTTTGTAGCTGCATTTTAAAAAAAAGAGTGCATTGAAGGTGGCCAAACATACCCTGACATGATAAGAGGATGGGCCAGAGATGAAAACAAGTTTAGGGCCGATTTACATGGAATTTATGCCACCGCTCCCTTAAATGAATATATGGTGTATGTAGCAATGATGTTATGTAGAATTTTTGGGAGAAAGGATCCTTTTCATTTTAATGCAGACTGGACACCTTTCTTAGAGGAAGTTTCAGAGGGACGCAGTTTTAATTGGCATAAAATTCTGTCAGATAACCTTACATCAGAGGTTATGAATTACAAAGCAGCTAGGTCAAAAGGACAACCAGTCTCTTTTTATATGTCAGCTTATATCATGGATGCCATTTGTTTTATGACTCCATTCCCATTAATGAATTGGAGTTGGAATGTTTCTTGCCCAGATCTTGTTCATAAGTACCATTCAGCTCTCTGGGAAGAAAATGCAAAAAATGATTTTTATGAGGTTTGTCATTATGTAATTATCCCTCTACACAGAATATTCTTTGGATGCAAACCTCCTCGCATTTCAAATACCATCACAGAAAACCTCAAGTTAGTCGTTGACTGGTTCATTGAGGAAAATTTTTCCTATGTGAGGCTTTATGGTTGTTCGATTCCGCCTCATGCACTCCCAAAAATTTTACCAGATAGGTTAATATGCAGAGAAGTGGCTTACCAGTTAGTAAATGGTGGTATTGGGCTAGAATTAAAAGCTCAACAGAAAAAGGCATGGCCATCTTTTCCTGTTTATCTAGGAAAAATTGTTTTATTAAACATAGGCGATTCAAAGGAAGAAGCCGAGTCAATGAATGAAGTGCAGATATAGAGCACAGGAAACATCACCCATACCAAATAATCAGTCGACATTTCACACAATGTGGTTTGAAAGCATATGAACATGAATTTTCAGTTTATGATGATGTTTTTAGAAATGTTAAATCTTATGAAGAAGTTCAGAGCAGAGTGCAAACCTTGTTACCTGATGCACAGGTGGGGTTTGCATCTTTTGAAAGAAATAGACGACAATGTCTGCCAAATATTTTACAAGGCGAAATGCCAATATCAGTGCAAGAGAAAAAAACAATTCCCCCGGGGTTTGAAACCATTATTCAGTATAATTCAAGTGACAAGGATAAATTGAAAGATTCTGAAATACCTCCTCAGAATACAGAGGGTTCCCAGACCAAAGAAACACAGACAAAAAAGGGAAAGGGAATAGAAATGAGCCCAATAGACCTCGATGATATTCCAGAAAATGTTGGGGGAATAACTTCACAAGAACTTGGTAGTCCTATTACAGCATTGACTCAACTTCAGTCAACTTTTGGAACCCCTCATGAAGGAGTTCTATATGTAAGTGATTTAGAGCCAATCACCAGAGATGAAATTCCTTCATCTGATTATTTTTTTAGCAAAAAACGAAGAGCTGTTTTGAAACAGGAATTACATCCTGTGGGAGAAAGAATGGTCAAAAAACATAAAATTATCATTGATGGAAAGAATCTAAATGAATGAGAATTTTCTACAGAGCTAGTAGGAACCATGGGTGCAATAGCATCAGCCAATATGTATTTTGTAGGAAATCTAACCACTATGCTAGAGCAAAAGGATCGAGAAATAATTCAGCTGCAGGACAGATTAAAGGAGAATGAAAAAATTATTGGCTGGGGAATACAAAAAGGTCTATAACAAGCTAGACTCAAAGACATCCAAGAAATCCAAAAGTTAAATGGAAATTTGGATGAGGAAAAGAACATGATACAGGTTACTCAAGAACAAGTGCAAAAGCTGGGCAATGAAAATAAAACTCTGCAAGATAAAATCATTTCAATTACTAATCAAGTGATTGAAATGGAACATTTCAAGACTAAAGCATCAGAGATATATGCAAATATTGAGGAAGAACAACAGAAGATATTCTGTAATCTGGAAATCATCCAGAATTATTTTCAAGAATCTAAGAGGTCTATGGAAAAGGTAGTACAAAAAGAAAGAGAAGCTAAAGCAACAAGGAATTCTTTCCAAAAGATAATAACTTCTTTACAAAAAGAAGAAACTAGAAAATCACAGAAATTATCCATTTCAAAATAGTTGAAAGGAGATATAATGATAAAAGTTAGGGAAACAAAATTGGAAGGATATAAAAGAATTACAAAAGGAGTCAATGAAGATTGTCAAAAGATCTTCGATTTTATTGAAAAAGATTCAGTACATATCGGGACAGATGGATTTTCTGAGTAGTTAGGAGAAATCAACATTAACAGGTATCAGCTGAAAGCAGAAGAAGAACTTGAAGAAAAGAAAGCGGAAATCTCAAATATTAAAGCGGTCAACATTGCAAAAATTGATAAGTGGATGATAGCTTCAAGTTCGAAATTGGAGAAAGTTAAATTCACAGAGAAAACAATAGGAAGCCATTTGCCAGGCCTACAAAGAAGTTTCTTCTCTTTTGAAGCAAATGAAGTATCTGAGGCTCCTAAAGTCTTGGTAAACTTTTTAGAGAAATATGTTTAATACATTGAAGCGGATAAAGGAAGTTCTTCAATACAAATTTAAAACTTTGTAAATACTTTTATTTTCATAATTTTGAAATAAATTGTAAACAGTTGACATTAGTTTATGCAACCGTAATATTAGGAAGTTGGTTAGTTACCAACGAAAGATTTTGATAGGAATGTATAAATATAGTTTCAAGGGGCTGAAAAAGGGTGTTATCACTCCAAGAAACCCTTTGTGGTTGCAGACCAAAGGTGCTTGGTAACTTAAGAATAATGGTTTTTATGTATTTGGGACAATGGGGTCTTCAATGATTTGTATAAGAAACAACTCATCACACATTCAAAGATAAAGTGCTTTCAGTAAACAATAACCAGATCCAATAATTGAAATAGATTATGGAGAAAACTGTTCTCGATTTGCCAATACTAGTAAAAGTAGGGCCTAATACAAGATAGCAAGGAATCCTCTAATTTCAAGCCTATGAGTTCAACAAAGAGGTAACAGTCTTTATGAACTAGAATAAACTGAAATTAAAGTACAGAGAATGAAATATGAGCAATTCTGGTATTGTAAATGAAAGGAAACTCCACTTTATTATTGCAAAAAGAGTCTATACAATGGCATCAAAATGTCACCCAGTTTGAACCCTTGTCTCATATCAAAAACAACCATTTATAGCCTCTTACAAATAGTTACACAGATCCTAAAAACATGGATCTGTATTTAATAAAAACAACTCAATTCTATCTAAACAACTTGAAAGATAAAGTCTTTAACAACTAAACTTAATTGTCGAACTATCTTCAATCTCCAAAATCGCCATCTGCATCCTTCAGCTCCTGATATCTACGATGTGGTGAAAAATAGCAAGACACTTGTCTTTGACTGTTGGATTTCCCAATGTTTATGGTCGATTTTTGAGGAAATGGTTTTGCATGTGTTTCCAAAATTCTCTCGAATCCCTGATGCTGAACCTTTTGCTTGCTATCTGATAACCCACTGATACACTGGAGCCCCTTCAAAACCCGTTCAGAATGAACTGTCCTGTCCTTGGCTTCAAAAAATAGTTTTCCAGCTTTCAATAGCGCACTCCTTTTAGTTTTTCGTGGGTTAGTTATTGAAAGCCATCACTTTCCACAGCTAACGGGTTATAAAATAATAGCTTTGCGATGGGAAAAGTCCCGATTGTGCTCAAAATGAGATTTCTCCTCCAAAATTTGATTTCAAACAAAAATCAGTGGGTATCCGATTTCTCACCTTGCATATTAACGACGACTTGAGCGAGTACCTTCAGATCAGGATGGGTTTTTTGGCTTAGTTTTTGTTTCAACCTCCTTATCTGCCTTTTAAGGCGTTTGGCAAGCCACCACAAGCTGTTGTAGTCTTTAGTGAGTTTTTCCTTCCTCTTCTTCTCTCTAACACTTTCCTTAGCCAATCTTTCAAATGCAGCATTGGTCTTGGTGAAGTTATCATATAACCTCTTATACCTTTCTTTCATCACCCACTCCAAGACCTCTTGCTGGGCAATTACCTCCTTGAGATGCTTGATCTTCTGAGACCTCTTTGATTTGGAGTTTTTTGATGATTCTCCCTATTTTGTCTGATTGAAGGTTTCATAGGTTTTATGGAAAGTGTCCCTTAGCTGCGGAAAGCATGCACTTTCAACAACGCACACTCAACTTTTGGACACACGTTAGCTGAGGAAAGTGAAAAATGAAAATTTTGAAAAGAAGACTTTATGGGTCAAATTATTTTCTTAAGACAAAACCAAAACCTAATTTTTTGCAGCTATAAAAAATCAAAAATAACTTGAGGACACTACCGATAGCCATGCTATCCACTACAAAATTCAACCAAAAGGACAGTTTCATTTTGGGAGTTAACATTTGGCTCCAACTGGGATGGGCATCTCCCTGTGAGGTGACCAAGAACCTAGCTAGACTCAGTAGCCTTATTGCAATTTGAAACAGAAATTTGAAAAATAGTTGCTAGTACCATTGGGCATGGTGTTATTTGACTGACAAAAATAAAGAAAACTAAAGAACTGAAAAAGAAAATATGTACAAGAAGAACCTGGCTTCAAAGGAAGCCTTATGAGAAATAGATCTTCAGGAAGCGCCCGTTGAAAGGACCTCCTGATACTGGCTTGCCTGAAAGAGTTTGGACAACAAAGGTATTGTTCTGCTGCACCGCTGTTATGACAAAAGGTCCTGTCCAAAGAGCCTCAAATTTTTCGTGTTTCCCTTTCTCCTTCCTTTTTGCATCCCACTTTAAGACCAAATCCCCTATCTTGAAGACATCTGATTTGACTTTCTTGTCAAAAGTTTGCTTGATCCTTTCCTGATGCAATTCAGTTTTTTCCAAGAGCTTCTCTCTATCTTGCTGCAGTTCTACCAAATTATGGATCCTCCTAGTCAAATCATTTGATTCAGAATAAGTTTCTTGTAAGAATTTTGCAACTGGTAATGCAAGTTGAANAGGAAATATGGCCTCAGTACCATATACCAACTTGAAAGGAGATGTACCAATTGATTTCTTACATGTTACCCTGTCAGCCCACAAGGAAAACTTCAGTTTGGAATCCCAACCTCTGGCATTTTGGTCAAGCAACTTCTTTATGATTCTGACTAAACTCTTGTTTGATGACTCAGCTAAACCATTCCCTTGTGGATAGTAGGCTATGGAATGTACCAGCTGAATTCCCAGCTCTTCACACAATTTCACCAAGTGTTTATCTTTGAATGCAGCAGCATTATCAGTGACCAATCTCTTGGGGCAGCCAAATCTGGCAAATATGTTCTCCTGTAGAAAGTTTATGATGACAGTATGATTGGCGTTCCGGGTGGGAATAGCCTCAATCCACTTTGTAAAGTAATCGGTGGCAACCAAGATCCATCGATGCTGACCACTGGAAGGCAGATGAATCTCACCTATGAAGTCGAGGCCCCACTGCTAGAAAGGCCCTGTGACCACTATAGGTTTGAGAGGAAGGGACTTCAGTTGTTGTTTACCTTCAAATCTCTGGCATTTGTCACATGTTTTCACAAACTCATATACATCTGAAAATAAGGATGGCCAATAATAACCAGATCTTAAGATTTTGTGTGTTGTAGTTTTCCAATAGTGATGTCCTCTGCATTCACTATTGTGAAGTTCACACATGACTTTAGCTGCCTTCTCTTGATTTACACACCTCAACAACAAACCAATGGGATTCTTCCAGAACAACAAATTGTCATTGATGCAGAAATTTATAGCTCTGAGCTTCAAAGCCCTTCTTTGAGTCTTTGCCAAGTATGATGGGACTGATAAAGTCTGCAAAAACTGAATGATATGGCTGTACCACTTGCAATCTGCTAGATGAGCTGAAACCTGCATTCCCTCACCTTCTTTGTTCTCTGAAGACGGAACATTTTCTGCATCAATACTCATCAGATTTATGTCAAGCAGCCTGCAATTCTCCTCTGCCAGGAGTTTGGCAAGACCCTGGCCTTTCACTAGCTTTGTTGGTTTGATTTCAACATCGAACTCAATCAATCTGGCTATCCACTTACTCCTTTTTCCATCAATGTCAGGTTGGACAAGAACATCTTTAACTGAACTGGAGGGAACAAAAGCTGTTACCTTTGCCTGAAGAATGTAGACCCTGAAAGATATCAGTGACTTGACAAGTGCATAGGCTTGTTTTTCCAAAAACTCATACTTTACCTCTGCGTCCCTCAAGACCTTACTAAAGAAGGCAACCGACTTTTCTTGGTCATCAGCATTCTTCTGCAAGAGTACTGCTGCGATCGTATCATTGGAAGCAAATGAAAAAATGTAAAATACCTTGGAAAAATCGGGGTTGATCAACACAGGGGCTGTTGTGATAGCTTCCTTGATGGCTTTGAATGAATTTCTGGCTGCTTCAGTCCACTTTACCTCAAATTATTTCCTCAACATAGCAGTGATATGCTTTGTGAGTTCAACAAAATTCACTATGAATCTTCTGACAAAATTAATAGTCCCAAGGAAAGACTGAATGTCTTTCTTTGATCTAGGAAGAGACAGATTTTTAATTGCTTCTACCCTCTTTGGGTCAATTTTAACCCCATCAGCTGAAACAATATGCCCAAGAAGTTTTCCCTCCTTAAGTGCAAAATTTGATTTTTTCGGATTAAGAGAGATGCCATACCTTCGACATTTCAGAAATGTTCTTCTTAAGTGCTGCAAATGATGTTCATGGCTGCTTGAGAAAACAGTGATATCATCAAGATAAATCATGACAAATTTATCTTTCTCCCCAACGAAAGCAATGTCCATTGCTCTTTGGAATGTCACCCCCACATTCATCAATCCAAAGGGCATCTTCTCATACATAAACATACCCCATGGAGTAGTAAAGGCAATTTTTTCTTTGTCTTCCGGATGGACAACAATCTGATTGTATCCGAAAAACCCATCAATAAAGGACATTACCTTCGATCTTGATACCTTCTGCAACATATGCTCCATTTTAGGTAGAGGGTAGTTGTCTTTCCTAGAGCATTTGTTCATATTTCTGAAGTCGACGCAGAGTCTGATCTCCCCATTCTTATTCCTAACCGGCACAATATTAGCAATCCATTCTGAATACCTGAGAGGAATGATAATGCGGGCGTCCAACAGTTTCTTAATTTCTCTCTCCCTTGTGGGCAACAACAAAGGATTGAAGGATCTAAGCTTCTGTCTGAATGGTTTGGTGTCTTTATTCAAGGGAATTTTATGTTGAATCACCTCTGTGTCAAAAGTTTTCAAATCATCATACTGCCAAGCAAAGATGTCTACAAATTCCTTCAACAATTCTCCATAATCAGCCTTTTGTTTTTCAGTCAAATGTGAGGCTAAGTTGACATGTTTGGGATCTTGCTCACTGACCACATTATACTGGAAAACATATGACTCTTTTTCCCCGCTTTGTAATTTGACAACCACGTCGTTGTTATCGAACAACCTTTCCAATGGGACCAAACCTTTAGGAATTCTGTTGGTGGACAACTGAACTATTTCATGAGCTGCAATTTTTCTCTTGAGCTTTGGCTACTCAAATTCATTGTCATGTTCATTCTCCTGATCAATCTGCAGATCTGCAAACTCGTCTATCACTGCAAGGAATCTGGTGAGTTCAACATCGTCCTCAAAAACTTTCCAAAATTTTACATTATCAGGAAGAGAAGGCCTATATTTAATTTGAATTTCGTAAGACAATTTGTGAGGTAGAGGGGGTATGAATGCACAAGCGGACACATCCAATGAATCAGCCAATTCATTCATGGCTCTAGGTACAAATGAAATCTTAAAATCTGCAAAATCACTAATTGCCTTCAGTACTTCATCTCTGTATGCCTTCAGCCTGACATGCTTGGCTTGAAAGGACTTATTCAC
>SNQJ01S0138803.1:0-25351 GCA_010110895.2 Picea sitchensis | reverse complement strand
TCTGTGCACACTCAGCTGACTGCTCAGGACTCTTGGTGACAGGGCATTGGTCTTGCTGCTCTGATTCTGAATCTGAAAAGGGCAAGTTTAATATATTCTTCCCTGTACTCTGCTCTGTAGGATGCTCTGTATTCTTCTCTATGGTCTGCTCTGTGGTCTGCTCAAAGTTTAACTTTCTCTTCAACCTGTGAGTCTTCACTCCAGATATTTTGTCTTCTGAAGGCCCTGGCAGGGTCCTTCTTTTTCTTGAACTTCTTTGAGGAGAGGATTGTTTCTTTGAACTCTTCACCTGTTCATTTGCAATCTGGTTCTGTGTTTCAAAACCTTCCCAGAATAGGAAATGTTCCCATCTCCTTCCCTGTAGTTTCAATTACTCTAGGATAATCAATTTTATGAGGCCTAAGTGACATAGAGTAGTTTTCATGCTCAAAGGTTGATCTCTAATCTTCTTGCAAACCTTAGTCAAACTTTTATGTAGGAAATAAGGCAAATTAAGAGGGGTCTTGCCTGTGAAATGATCCAGAAGTTTGAAGTGGTACATCATCAATTTATCATATCGACCCTCTAAGGTAATATACAATTGGATACCTTTGAGAAACTCCTGCCATTCTTTGTCTAGATAAGAAACTAGCATACCTTTTTTCCATGCTTTGTGCCTATACCCCTCTTTCAAATAAAATTTGAAATCCAAATTTTTGGGAGCGGTGGTTTTAAACCAGCTCTGACCGGTTCTTGGTAAACTTGTAGTTGCGGCAATGACAGCCTCATCCACTCTGATTTCCGTAGACCCGACGCGAGCTTTATTTCCATCGAAAGTCTTGGCAAAGGCTTATGTTGTAGCTTGGTGGAAACCAACTTGCTATTTTTCGACAAATTCAATACACCTTGCATTCGAAAAATGCTTCTGGACTTCGGGATGTGTTTGTAAAAAGGACAGGTTATTGAGCTCTCTCTTGAGTAGAGCACCACTGCATTTTCTCACCATCCTGTGGGTCGAAAATCCCGACAATTTATAACCCCTGCAGCTGCCAATCAAGATAAGGTTCTGCGTTGTTGAAAGCAGTTCGGGCTTTGGCTCTGTTTTGAAACAGATGAAACTTCAACAGACTTCCAGAAATGATTTATGATATAGAGACCACTATTCGATTTGATGTCATCAGGCCGACGATACCTCCTCTGTACCTGCACCACTGAACTTGAACCTGCCATCCCGGATGCCATGAGTGTTGATTGTGAGTTTCTGAGCCGAATTCACATCACAATCCTATTCTGGCATGCAAAATTTGAGTTTCCATCATTACCCACTCTCATCAACGCATGATTTGGATTTGCCTGACGTGGGATGATCATATCATCATTACCTTTAGACGTGGATATCACGCACGTGATTCCCTCTTTCAATAACGGCCCGTGGAAAATGCCTCTGTCAGCTATCCATACTTACCACTTATGCCAGCGCGTGACCCCGTGGAAAACCCCTATTAGCTGTGGATAATCTTGACTTTCCTCAGCACACGACTTTGTGAAAACCACTCAATAGCTGCGGAAAGTATGCACTTTCAACAATGCACCTCTTTGTAAAAAGCACTCCTTAGTTGTGGAAAGCATGCACTTTCAACAACGCATGACCTTTGAAAAACCTCTCCGAAGCTGCGGAAAGTATGTACTTTCAATAGCGCACCATCCGTGAAACCGATTTTGGCACCCTTTGAAATTCGCCACTTTCAATAGCGCAAAGACTTATGGAAAGTGTCCCTTAGCTGCGGAAAGCATGCACTTTCAACAACGCACGCTCAACTTTTGGACACACGTTAGCTGAGGAAAGTGAAAAATGAAAATTTTGAAAAGAAGACTTTACGGGTCAAATTATTTTCTTAAGACAAAACCAAAACCTAATTTTTTGCAGCTATAAAAAATCAAAAATAACTTGAGGACACTACCGATAGCCATGCTATCCACTACAAAATTCAACCAAAAGGACGGTTTCATTTTGGGAGTTAACAAAGGGCTTCAAAATTTTTGGAGAAAGCCAATTTTTGTAATATCATCTTTGAAGTTCATCGGAATATAAACCGCAAACAAGATTCTGGATCCTGCAATTTTGTGACTATGTTTCTTCCTTTGTTTATCATGCTTTGTTAAATCTTCTTCTTAATGTGCGTTTCTAACAAGTGAATCAATTTGAAGTTATATACATTGTTGTTTATTGTTCAGATTGGTTTGGATGTTGAATGTTTTACAGTATTTCCTCTGAAATTACTTTAGTGATTTTAAGACCTGTAAACCTTCTGTTCCTTAATATCTAATTCTGTTAGAAATATTGTTTTTCTTTCATCATTGTTCATTGAAGTATAAGATTCTTTCTAGATAAAACCCTTATATTTCTTTATATTGTGTTCCATTGTTTACAATTTCAAAATTGTTGCAAAACCAGGAAACAACCTTGATTGTGTTTTTACATTACTGTTTTAGATTTTAAAGTTGTTTCTTTAATATCATCTCTGAAAATTTGAAGTAACCAATCGATAAAAACCCTTTTACAAAACCTTTTAAAACCCTATCACCCATGACAGTCCCTAGTGGTAGACAACCAAACATAGAACCTGGTCTTCAGGATCAAACCAGCATTGCCCTAAACTTATTTAACACCATTCTGCAAACAACAACCAATAGGGATGAGTTAGAAAGTTCGTGGGCTGCTATCGAACGTGACATTAGCATCCAAGAGCAACGAGAAGCGAGACAAAGACAGTTGAGAAACTTAATCTGATCTAGTCTTTCTTTGTTTCTTTATTTTAAAAGTCTCATCATAAAAATCTTGATTCGGATGCCTTGACGGTATGTTTTAAAGCCTTAAAACATAAACTCAGGATCAACACTTAGCTTGAAAAGCATTTCTAAGCTTCCCCCTCAATACACATCGTTTGCGTAACATTTTTGCACTATAATGCTACTACACATTTCAAAGAATATGTCTTTAGATATTTCTCTATTTGAGGATATTTTATAAGTTATGATGAGTATTTTCTAATTTCTAATTGTTATAGTCCAAAATTCCATATCTATGCATACAAGACATTGGCCCATCCATTTGCATACTTTGCCAAAATACTATCGAGGATCCCTTTTTAAAAAACTATTTTTTGGATAGTATATGTGCCCTGCTACACTAATATCCTGCATACACATGTGTGGTGCATGATATTTATCCCGTGTACACATGCGTGCTACATGCTAGTTAGCCCACGTTTGCCTCCAAAAGTTGCAAAAAATATAAAATTGCGTAGAATTCAACATTGTTTACGGGCTATGGAGGGTTTCCTAACCATTTCACCCCTTGTATTCCATCCCCAAACCAAATAACCATTTTTTTCTCATATAAAAAGAGGTCTTGGGGAGTCATTTATTAACATGAGCAATAAAATAAGAAAACTTTGTTAAAATCCCTTCCTTTTCTTAGCCCAAGATTTACATCCCATTCTAAGTTTTAGCCTCAACTTTCCCCTCCGGCCTTTCTCCTTATGCAACCCTTCCTCTTGGCCTTGGTTATATGTTGGTTGTGAGAAGAAAATGTGGTATTGATGCACTTGGAGCCACGATATAGGATCTTGGACTTGGTTCGTGGAGTGGTTGCCAGCAAAGGTTGTAACCCTTTTTATCTTGAAATTGAATAAAAGAGTTTATCCTTGTCCCAAAACCCTATGTTTACATGTTTTTGTTACTTTGAGCATTCATAACTATGTTTATACTTTTAAAATTATCAGTAGAGATTGCATATGTTGTTTCATTGTATTCCTAACCTTTTGCAGGTCATCTTTGGGAGGAGATCTGTGATATAGGAGGCAACAACAAGCGAAAGAGGTCTACACCAACTGCAAGGACTGAAGGTGCACTCATTAACACTCTCTTTCTCTCTCATCACTTAGTTTAGATGGGTTTGGGGTAGATTAAGGGTAGATCAAGATTTTAAGGGAGTTATATCTCTACCTATACCTTAGACCCAATTTAGGGGGATTTTCCCCATAGAAGAATTGGCGACTGCACTGGGGAACCGGTCAACTTGAGGACCTTTCCTCTAGGACCACACAACATAGAGGATTGCATTGGGATGTATTGTGAGGTTGGAACTGAGAAAGTAGGATATCAGGTGCCAATTCATAATATCACAAGCCTCAATCTTTGAATAATACTCTACATGATTGGGAGGATCACGAGATCTTCAACACTTCATCAGGATTCACGTGCATAGATGCATTTTGCAGCTCAGTGTCTAGACACCACTATTTTTTACTGGAGCACTACAATGCTCACATACATGAAAAAACAACTTACTGACTACCAAAGAAGAACAAACAAGAACTTCAGGTTCAGAACCATGTTGTGTGTTTTGTTTTTTGAGAGAGTGCGAAGCCTTATCTTGAGGGAGACAGTATGAGGCCATATTGCCTCCTTTTTGGCATTATGTAGGTGGGAAGATTTGTTAGCTCGATAGATTGTGGGGAGAGTACATGAGGCCTTTGACGACAAATTATTTGACTGGTGGGCTCATCAAATTCCTGTGATCGAGGATTGTCCCTACGCATGGATCAATTTCCTGAGGGATCCTGATATGCCTATGTCCCTTAGCGAGGAGCACAGAGAGATAGGTAAATACATTTTAAAGTTATTTTACTTTTTAATTTTTTTTAATTTTTATCCTTTTTATGGCAATGTCAAAGAACTAACTCAATTATCTCTCATATATAGATGTGGGAATGGTATGACTAGCTGACTTCGCCAGGACCAAGCATCGTCCTCGAGTGGATGTTGGACCAACAACAACAGTAGGACCAGTGGTTGCAAGAGGACTACCAATCAGAGAGGGTGAGAGAGTATTGTTATGAGTAGAGAGGAACCTGACATCTATCACTTGTGCAGTTCTGATGGCAGAGATAGAGGACCTTCCCCTATCCATGCAGTCACATGTTGTAGGGGTACCCAGGACTTTGGTTCAGTTGTTTCGACGTCCTGTGAACATCGTAGTTCATTATACTATGGACAATATTCCTAGGCCATAGTTAGTACTGGACCACATATGTGTCGAGGGAACCTTTTGTAATCTATTATATAGTGAGGGATTGAGCCCAACGATGTATACCAGCTCTACTTGAGGCTTTATGGCCCACTTTTGTACTTATGACACTATGTTTTGGACACATTATTATATATATACATCTTTTTTCCTTATGGATAAACATTTTTAAAAAAATTATTTACATGTGCGTGCATGTGTGTGATTTTTACTTTTATGTGTGAGAAATATGCCAATCTAATACTTGATTAGCCAATGTATCAGTTAGTTGATTAGATCTCCTAGGAACATGAATATAAGTAATATAATCAAAATAACGTTCTAAGAGACGTACCCTAAGGAATCATCAATGAAGGGTGGGATCATAGACATGATATACTTCATTTAACTGAGACACGACCAATTGAGCATTTAGATAAACTGGGAGGTAAGAAATACCATGTGACAAGGCATCACATAGTAATTCTATTATGACACTATACTCATAAACATTATTGGTTGCTTCTCCCAGAAAAATACCTCCATAAGACATCAACTAACCAAAAGGTGTAAATATCACCCAAGTTGCAGAAGAAAGCCTCTGAATGTGTCAGCTAGTACTGTCTGTGAACCCAACATAGACCTTAGATTCACTTAACATCTTCCATAGTGAAAAGAAACATAATAAACTACACGTCCATAGAAAAAAAAACAAGGTTGTATAAATAAAGTTATACATTATATACAAGAAGTCACGCTCAGGTGACCGATCTAAGTGTAATACTTCTTAAGGTAGAGCCCATTTCTAGGCTTCGATAAGAAGTTACCCTCAAAATCAACCAGTTGATAGGCACACTTTTCTAAAACTTTCTTAACAATGAACGGTCCAAAACACATGGGTTTGAACTTGCCTGGCCCCAAGGAATATTTATATTGGTCATAGACCAGGACAAGATCACCTTTGGAGAAAGATGGAGGGCATACGAACCGATCATACTGACACTTGACACATTTTTTTTGAGCCTCGTTGGCCAAGGATGCATATCGATGTTTCTCATTGAGTTGCTCGAGATATAAAATACACTCTTCAAGTGGAGTAGTGTCAGGAAATAGTTCCACTACCAACTTAAGAGAAGGCATTTGGCACTCTATGGGAAAGACTGCCTCCAGCCCATAAACGAGTTAGAAAGGAGAAAAATTGGTAGTAGTATTGACTAAGATTCGATAAGCCCAAAGTGTCAAGTACAACATCAAATGATAATTTGACTTGGCTGAATTCATCGCCCGCTGAAGAATAGTCTTGAGAGACTTATTAACAGCCTCCACTTTACCACTTGCTTGTGGGTAGTAAGGTAACGAATGTTCCTGCTTAAGCCCTAGTTTTGATGTTAAGTTGGACATCATCTTGTTCTGGAAGTGATTGCCATGATCTATGAAAATATCCTTTGGAATACCAAACCTGGATACAATCTAGTTAAAAAAAAAAAGTGCAGTCGTTTCCCTGTCATTTTTTAATGTCGGCATAGCCTCAACCCACTTAGTAAAGTAGTCTACCACTACGATGATATCGTGATTCTCCATAGCTGTAATCGGGTGGCATGTAGTAAAATCCATCCCCCACTTGGTGAAGGGACCAACAACAATAACTGGAAACATGGGAGTAGGGTGTGTCTGCATCTTTCGAGAGAATATCAAGCATGGGTGACACTTCTTGACTGCCTCTACACAAAATTTGATCAACGAGGGAAAAAAGTATATAGTGCGAAGAATATTTTGGGTTGTTTCCAACCCAAACATGGGACCTTCCCATGCTCCTATGTGACAGTCATTTAACACAAGTTATTCATCTTCGTGAGTGATACAATGATGGAGAATTAAATCCAATCCTCGATGATATAAAGTATCATCAAGGATAAGATATTTCTATTCTTGATGGCATATTCATCGATGCTCATCACGAGAAGTAGAATATGGGCACTTCAAATACTGAAGATACACAAGTATATCTCCATACCAAGGGTCCGAATATGCAATAAGGAAAATATCCCCATTAATTAGTGACTCTTTGGGAAAATTATTACCACTCTTGACCAGAAGTTTTGATATTAGTTCAACAAAGACCAAATACTTTTTAGACTTGCCAAAACAAAATCCAAGTCAAATTCTTGCAGGATGACTATCCATCGGTTGATTTTCTTGCCGATGACTCGTCGTTTTAACAAATATTTAAAAGGGTTCATGACAACTATGAAGGTGGTCTTGTGAAGTAGTATGCAATGACAGAACCATTGGATAGCATGAAAAACTACCAAAGGAATTTTCTCAACATTTGTGTAGTTGAGTTTCGGTCCTACGAAGCCTTGACTAAGATAGTAGATAACGTGCTCTTCAAGCGTGTCATCTTCTTGGACCAAGACCATGCAAATAGTAGAAATTGTGGCAACCAAATACAAAAATAAATCCTTTCCATAGTCTGGAGGACTGAGCAGAGGGGAAGATGTCAGAGCACATTTCAATGCTTCGAAAGAGCATTGAGCTGCTTCATCCCAACATAATGGGACCCCTTTCTTCAAGAGGCACACAAACCCTTTAGTAATCTCAGCTTAGTTGGAAACAAAACACCGAAGAAAGTTGGCTTTCCCTTGTAGACTTTGAATTTGGGGGATTGTGCATGGTGGAGGCAATTGAAATATTGCCTCAACCTTCATAGGATCAACCATGATCCCTTTAGTTGACATGATAAAATCTAACAAGTGTCCTGATGTCACGCAAAAAATACACTTATTTAGATTCATAAGAATCTAATAGTAGCGACACCTATCAACGATAATTCGTAAATGGGTGGGATGATTGGATATCTTATGAGAATGTGATGCTAGATCATCAAGATACACCTCAAATGTTTTCTTGAGGTCGTGGAAGGAAAACGACATGTCCCGCTAAAAAGTGGCCCCAACATTCATAAAGCCAAAAGGAATTTTCCTATACGTGAATGCACCCTAGGGACAAATAAATGTCATTTTTTGTTGGTGCTCTGGCTGGATCTGAATCTAGTTGTACCTGGAAAAACCATCCATAAAATAAAATACCTCACAATCACACATTCATCAACAATATGGTCAATGAATGGGGTTGGAAAATTATCTTTCCGGCAAGATTTGTTCAGATCACAAAATTCCTTACACATGTGGATTGTACCTTGATTTTTGTTGATAGGAATAGGGTTTGACACCCATTCTGTCAATTTCACTGGATAGATGAAACCAACCTTGATGAGTTTTTCTACCTCAGCCTTGATCGTTGTTTCCTTACAAGGGGTGACCAGGTGAAGCTTCTGTTGGAGAGGCTTAACATTGGGGTAAGTTGCGATTTCATGTTTGATTATAAGTCAATCCTGGCATCTGCTCATAAGACCGGGAAAAGATGTTATGAAACTCTTTAAATAATTTAGTGTATATCTAAATCTCTTCGAGGGAAAAATTTGCTCCGAAGAAGACGTGTTCCACGACGTCAGGGGTTCTAGAGATGTTGATAGGAATTGTTTAAGCTATACTTTTCATGTTTCCCTCGACATAGATTATGTTCATGGAAATAGGGTTAATAGGACAATAGTTATCTTCATTCATGGTCGTAATGAACTCTCTTGCCTCTATTCTCTTCAACTTGGGTAAGAAATAATATCTATGGTGAATATCATCCCAAGGTTTTTCTGGCCTGGTCATTGCTTCCAAAATCGCCTCGTTAGAGGGAAAGACTAAGTCCAAAGGATCGTAAGTGGAGGGAGAGTCTTAAGCCCAAATAGGTTCGAGAGTGGGATATAGCTCCTATGGGGGATCTGGATCAGTGTTGGTCAAGGCTTGGTAGACAATACTATACACAACCTCAGTAGCGGATAAGGGCATAGTCATTCCAGGGTGTCATACCCCTTCCATCGAATCCGATGGGGAAGGTAAAATCCATGGGTCATTAAAGTAACTTGTTATAAAATACGTGACTTGAAAGAACATAGCCTTCAACTGGTCGGGGACAAACAAAATAAACTTGACATCATTATCAGGCGACGGATAATCAAAATTCCCCATTAAAGATGGAAACAATCTGGCACCTAAGTTAACAGTACATGTCTGCGGGTTGTCAATCATCGGGACCGTGGATGCCCCTGATGAAGGGTTAGGATGGGAGAAGGATAACTAATCAATGGTTATNTGTTATAAAATACGTGACTTGAAAGAACATAGCCTTCAACTGGTCGGGGACAAACAAAATAAACTTGACATCATTATCAGGCGACGGATAATCAAAATTCCCCATTAAAGATGGAAACAATCTGGCACCTAAGTTAACAGTACCTGTCTGCGGGTTGTCAATCATCGGGACCGTGGATGCCCCTGATGAAGGGTTAGGATGGGAGAAGGATAACTAATCAATGGTTATGATCCGACCTTTGTGAGGAAAACACAAGACCTGAAAAATGGTGGATACAATCACTATCATAGTGTAGCTCCAACTCTGCCCTAACAAAATATTGCAGTCGAGAGTCGCATCAACTACTTCTACTACATGGTTTTTTCCTCCAACTACACGGATAAGTAATTATGTCATGTGGTCTAAAATATCGACCATCAAATGCAGTTAAAAATGTGGGAAACATATACAACTCAATTTGGCCAATGGCCTTCAAACATGCCAATGACATCATGCAAGTCGAGGCACCCTCATCAACCACCGTACGAAAAAAAAATTGTGTCAATGATTTCATGGCATACACCACTACTATCTGAAAAGAGACGTAGTGAGGAAGATGAGGTTTATAATCTATAGGGTCAAAAAAAATCATTCCCAAGTTAGTAGTCTTGGGTGCTCCCAAGGTAGATAACAATGTTTTCATCTCTGAGGGGAAACTCTGGAGGACTTCCAGAGAAGACATTGCATAAGGATTTTTTCCAGATCCTCCATGACAAAGAAATTATGAGAAGTTGTTGCATTCGGGTTGTGAGAATCCTTTTTAAATGCACCCTTAGGGATGCAAGTCATAGTTTCTCCCATAGTATTCTCAATTTGAAGAGGATACAGTGGGTTAGAGGCTTCTTTTCCCTTCGCAACCGATTCTAGCATCCTGTAAATAAGAGCCCTGGTATGCAGATGAGCTTCGAACTTCATCATATAATGTTTACGACTCCATTGTTAGTATTAGGTGCGGGGCTCCCTGATTTCACCCAGGCGCATTCGAGGATGAGGAAGCTTGAGACAAATTTTTCCCTTGTGGAAAAGGGTTGGTTAACACGGCATGATATTGTTGTGCCAACATATTTTGGGCTTCCTCAAGCTGAGGGTATTAGTGAGTCAAGTGGTCGTCCGTGCAAAGCGTACATGGAAACTTCACCTTCCTCTTTTCATTTTTTCCCTCACCAAAATTATTTGCAACCTTCTTATCCCCCTTACCCTTCTTGCTTTTAGATTTACCATTTCCCTTGGTTTGTTGGTTAATCTTGGGATTTGTGGATTTCACACTATGTACATCTGACATTTGGGTTACGGGGGAAGTCGAGATAGGATTTTGGTTGGCCATAGTCTGTTGAATCGATAACTGTTGTAACTGATTAGTCAATTGATATGTGGGATTGCAATATGTTGAGCCTACTACGTCATCGGCGTGAAGCCCAGACTTCTTTTTGGTCTTGTTGAAAGTTGACTTTGGTGCGTCGACAAGGATATCGTACCACATATCGAATTGAGAGTAAATCAACTCTGGTTGCTTGGCTCTAATTATAGCCTCTTCTTCGGGAAAAAAACTCGAATGTCACAACGTCTTTGGATACACAAGGAACCAAGGAATTTAGGAACCACTTGAGAAAAAATGTGGGAGGGACCTTAACTTTGATCAAGCTCTTTCGTCGATGCCATTCTCAGATGTGATATCAGATATGGGCGGATTTTGTTTTCCCGAAGTTGGCTAACAACTCGATGATGATATCGTATCTTATAGGTAACTAGAAATGGTTTAAGAAGACCATATACAGGTTGTTAAAGTAAGCGTACTTCGAGCTATCAAACTCAATATACCATTTCGCGGCACCCCCTACAAGAGTGCATTGAAACAAACACAACTAAACTGAATCATCCTTTAACAAGTTTGACGAGCACCATAAATTAAATTTCGTAACATGATCACTTGGATCCTTAACAAGATTTCCTTCTAACTTAGGAATGTCCAATACCTTGTGAGGAGCAAATTCTTGTCATCACTCCCTGCGAAGGAATGAAACATTGCATAGGGTTTGGTTGACAAAAAACAATGTTTCCCCTTGTCGAGAAATAAGGCAATGAGAAAGTGTTATTTCCAAATGCACCGAACAAATAAAAAGGCATAGACCCTACCAGAGTCATATAGGACTGAGGTCCATGAATCCGCCCACTGAAAAAAATAGAGTTGGTGTTAAGCCTGATCGACTACTGAAAATATCCATCGAGCGAAGGGGATGAAGGAGGGATATGACCCCCACCATAAGAGATAGTGTTAAACGGGGAAGTGGTTCCCATGAAAGATCCTTTTAAAGGAGGATTAGAGCTCCCAGCCACCAAACCAATAGTTTGTAGAGTAGGGTAGGTTAGGACCAAACTAGATTTGAAACCCAACATCCCATATGAAAAGGGAGCGATAGAAACATTCTGGATAGAGGGAATAGTGGTCAAAGTCGATGAAGGGATCATGCCACTCCATAAAGTAATGGGTTTATTGACAGCCGTAGTCCTGATAGTTGGAGGTGGGGGAGGAGGTACGACACCCGCTCCCATGGAAACCAAGATGGGAGTATGAGGACTCCCATAAGAATTAGCACTAGTTTCTTCCATCATCTCTCATCTAACAAATTGACGTTCAGGTGAAGTCACCTTTGGAGGGACTATTTGAATAAGAAGCGACACCGATAATTCAGTGATCAGAGGGTTTTTGGGCCTGAAGCCTTCAACTTCGAGGTCAAAAATGGTGGACTCATCTAGTGCAAGAAATTATACTCTAAGATTTGGCTCAAGTACATTTTCATGTGGCCCGATCACTTCAAATGAAGCCCCTTGATCTAGCTTGCGCCTCAGCGGTGGAGGAGGTGGATCCAAAGTAATCGGTGGAAGGCCTTGAAGCCTATGCAAACGATGGAGTTGTTGAAATTCCACTTTTTGAAATGATCAAATGACACTCTAAGGTTGAGCTAGCACAAAACACAAAACACACACTAAAAAGTTCCTAACGAAAAATCAAGTAAACAAATGACTGGAAGGAAGAACAATTACACCAATCGACGCTAGAGAAACTTACCAGTGCAAGTGTAACTCGAACACAGAAACATCCTCCAGGTATACTCTACAAAGTTCAATCTAATGTCTGCCCTAGGTACTGCGGTATACCCCTGCAGTTCCCTGTGTAAGTCCATAAAAACAAGAAAATAGTTTTCTAGCTCGGATTCAGTCACCAAGTAGGTACAGTCGATAGTCGAGCTGATCGTAATGAGCAGGATAACAAAGTCCAAATTATTTCAAGGGTACCAAAGGAAAATCGTCTGGAAGACAACGAAGGATCTCAAACGGATTCGAGGTCCACAAGGTTGCATAGAAAAATGTGATTGGCATAAATCCCAATAATGACCCTCAATATATAATCCACACTATGCTTGGTCCGACTTTAGAGGGGTTATCTCCTCTACCTTTCCTCACATGACCTCGCATTTAGCCTCTATGTTAGAGGGGGGTACCGACTGACTCTTACAAAACTGGACTCTGACACTCCCTATCACAGACTCTTATGTTAGTCTAAGCGGCCTTGAAGAGTTTCCTCTCCACACATATTTCAAGGCCCTAGAGCCTGGACTACTTGGTGAGCCCTACAAATAAAAGTCTAGTTTATTTTAAGTGTTAATCGTTGAATTTAAGTGTCTTGATTTACTCAAAAGGGTATGGACGTGAAAATTATCGTGTTTTCAAGAGACGAAGGAGAATAAATAAAAGCTTTAGATCATTTGTGCAAAAGCAAACTAGGTTCTACTATTGAAAAACGGTTTTTAGTCTTTGTAAATACAAACTTTTCGAAGTAAAGTCCAAGATCCTAAAATGGAAAAAGTTTCCTAGAATGTGCTTTTCGTTTTACAATGTAAATGAAAACTACTAAACTTTCAAGAAAATAAGAAAGAAGGAAATTTGGAAATTGAATTCTTTTTTTTTGTAATAAACAACCTATGCTACAACAACCAAGAAAAATGCATAACTAAATGCAACAATTTTTATTTTTGAATGCTTGGAAAAGAAAATCACAAGTAAATGATATTTTTTTGTTTTTTTAAAGCACAAACAAGGTAAAGAGAAAAAAAAACAACTAATATTAACACAGACCCTAAACCACTGCTTGAACGCAAGGATTCACTGCAATCCAAAGGAGGATCTAATGCTTATAATTTCAACCTAAACCTTCAAAGAAAACAAAAGAAAATAAAGAAATAACAAGGGTTCTTTACAAAGTGCAAGAAAAACTGAATCTTTAACCCAACCAAACACAATTAACATAGACACTAAAAAGTTCAAGAAGCCCTGAGAAGCAAGAAGCTTCTTGCCAGGAAAGAAAAACGTCTTCTTTTTTTTAAATCCTCCCAAAACACAGAGACGCATGATGTGCAAAAGAAGCATGCGTATGTAAGTGGGTTTTATACTATGCAGAACGTGTATGTACGCGTTCTATATAGAAAACATGGCACATACACGTCTATAAAATTTCAAAAAAGAAAAAGGTTTGGACAACCAACTACGAAGGGAAGGCTGGTAGGCACCTAGAAGGTGAACAGACACCCTAATTSATTCAATAACTTGGAAAAATAAAAAAGAAACTAAAAAAATCAAATCAAACCAAAATCTCCCACTAAGACCCTAAAGAGACTCCCTTGTGGAGTCACCAATTCTTCTATGGGGAAAATCCCCCTAAACTGGGTCTAAGTTATAGGAAGAATGATAAATCCCTTAAAATATTTATCTACCCTTAATCTAACCAAAAACCATCTAAAATAAGTGATGAGAGAGAAAGGAAAGAGAGTTTTAATGAGTGCACCTTTAGTCCTTGCGATTGGTTTAGACCTCTTTTGCTTGTTTCCACCTCCTAGATCACATATGTCCTCCCAAAGATGACCTGCAAAAGGTTAGGAATACAATGCAACCACATATGCAATCTCTAATGATCACTTTAAAAGTCTAAACATAGTTATGAATACTCAAATTAACAAAAACATGTAAACATAGTGTTTTGGGACAAGGATAAACTCTTTTATTCAATTTCAAGATAAAAAGGGTGACAACCTTTGCTAGCAACCACTCCATGAACGAAGTCTGGGATCCTCTATCATGGCTCCAAGTGCATCAATCCCACATTAGCTTCTCGCAACCAACATATCACCAAGGGAAGGAGGATGGGTTGCATAAGGAGAAAGTGTGGAGGGGAATGCTAAGGCTCAAACTTAGAACGGGATGTAAATATTGGGCTAAGAAAGGGAAGGGATTCTGGCGGAGTTTTCTTATTCTCTTTATCATGCTCATAAATGACTCCCCAAGACCTCTTTTTATATGATAATAATATGGTTATTCAGTTTGGGGACGAGATACAAGGGGTAAAATGGTTAGGAAACCCTCCATAGCCCGTAAACTGCAACAAATTCCATGTAATTTTATATTTTTTGCAACTTTTGGAGATAAATGTGGGCTAACTAGCACACGACACACATGCGTACGTGGGCTAACTAGCATGAAACACGCGTGTGTATGTGGGATATTAGTGCAGCAGGGTGCGTACACTATCCAAAAAATGGTTTTTTAAAAGGAAGCCTCAACAATATTTTGTGAAAGTATGCAAATCGATGGGCCAATGTCTTGTATGCACAGATATGGCATTTTGGTCTATGGTCAATTAGGTTCTCTAGTCACCTTCCAGGAGCCTACCAACCTTCTCTTCCTAGTTAGTTGTCCAAAACTCTTTATTTTTTGAAAGTTTGCAGAGGTGTACACACCTTTTTTTATGTATAACACACATACATACGTTTTATGCATCATATACAACCCACGTACATACGCAGACTGCTTGTGCACAACACACGTCTCTGTTTTTTAGGAGGATTTAAAAAAAAAAGACTTTTTTCTTTCCTGGAAAGAAGATTTGTGCTTCTCATGCCTTCTTGAACTCTTCAGGGTCTATGTTAATTGTGTTTAATTGGGTTAAAGATTCAAATGAGCCCTCTTGATCTAGCATGCACCTAGATAAACTGAATCTTTAACCCAACCAAACACAATTAAAATAGACCCTGTAGAGTTCAAGAAGGCTTGAGAATCACAAAGCTTCTTGCCAGGAAAGTTTTTTTTTTTTTTTTTTTTAATCCTCCTCAAACACAGAGATGTGTGTTGTACACAAGGAGCCTACATATGTACACAGGTTGTATACTATGCAGAACACATATGTACACATGCTATACAGAAAACAAGGTACATACACCTATGAAAACTTTCAAAAAATAAAAAGGTTTGGACAACCAACTTGGCAGGGAAGGATGGTAGGAACCTGGAAGCTGACCAGAGACCATAACTGACCAAAGACCAAAATTATATATATATGCATACAAGAGATTGCCCCATCCATTTTCATACTTTGCCAAAATACTGTTGAGGCTTCCTTTTAAAAAATGATTTTTTGGATAGTGTACGCACACTGCTGCACTAATGTCCCATGTACACATGCTTGTTTCATACTAGTTAGCCCACGTACGCACACGTGATGCATGCTAGTTAGCTTGCATTTACCTCCAAAAGTTGCAAAATACATAAAATTTCACAAAATTCGGCGGAGTTTACGGGCTATGGTGGGTTTCCTAACCATTTTACCCCTTATAGCCCATCCCCAAATAGAATAAACATATTTTTCTCATATAAAAAGAGGTCTTGGGGAGTCATTTATGAGAATGAGAAGGAGAATAAGAAAAATCTGCCAAAATCCCTTCCCTTTCTTAGCCCAATATTTACATCCCTTTCTAAGTTTTATCCTCAACTTTCCCCTCTAACCTTTCTCCTTATGCAACCTTTCCTCCTGCCCTTGGTGATATGTTGGTTACGAGAAGTTAATGTGGGATTGATGCACTTGGAGCCACGATATGGGAGCCCAAACTTGGTTCGTGGAGCAGTTTCTAGCAAAGGTTGTAACCCTTTTTATCTTGAAATTGAATAAAAGAGTTTATCCTTGTCCCAAAACACTAAGTTTACATGTTTTTGTTAATTTGAGCATTCATAACTATGTTTAGAATTTTAAAGTGATCATTGGAGATTTCATATGTTGTTTCATTGTATTCCTAACCTTTTGCTAGTCAACTTTGGGAGGAGATCTGTGATCTAGGAGGCGACAAGAAGCAAAAGAGGTCTACACCAACTGCAAGGACCGAAGGTGCACTCATTAACACTCTCTTTCCTTTCTCTCTCATCACTTAGTTTAGATGGTTTTGGGGTAGATTAAGGATAGATCTGTTTTTTAAGGGAGTTATCGCTTTACCTATACCTTAGACCTAGTTTAGGGGGATTTTTCCCATAGTAGAATTGGCGACTCCACTGGAGAGTCTCTCAAGGGTATTAGTGGGATATTTTGGTCTGATTTGTTTTTTTTAGTTTATTTTTAAGTTTTCTAAGTTACTGAGTCATCTAGGGTCTCTGGTCATCTTCAAGGTGCCTACCAGCCTTCCCTTCCCAGTTAGTTGTCCAAACCTTTTTATTTTTTAAAATTTTGTAGAGATGTATGCACCATGTTTTTTGTATAGCACGTGTACATACACATTCTACATAGTATACATCCCACGTACATGCAGAGGCTAATTGTTCACAACACGTGTGTCTGTGTTTTGGGAGAATTAAAAAAAAAGACTTTTTCTTTCCTGGAAAGAAGCTTTGTGCTTCTTAGGCCTTCTTGAACTCTTTGGGGTCTATGTTAATTGTGTTTGGTTGGGTTAAAGATTCAGTTTATCTTGTACTTTGTAAAGAAGCCTAGCTATTTCTTTATTTTATTTTGTTTGCTTTGAAGGTTTAGAGTAAAATTTTAAGCGTTAGATCCTCCTTTGGATTCCAGTGAATTCCTATGTTCAAGCAATAGTTTAGAGTATGTGTTAGTATTAGTTTTTTTTTTTCTCTTTACCTTGTTTGTGCTTTTAAAAAATGAAAAAATATCATTTACTTGTGATTTTCTTTTCTAAGCATTCAAAAAATAAAAATTATTGCATTTAGTTATTCATTTTTGTTTGGTAGTTGTACCATAGGCTATTTATTACAAAAGAAAAGAGTTCAATTTCTAAAGTTCCTTCTTTGTTATTTTCTTGAAAGTTTAATAGTTTTCATTTACATTGTAAAATGAAAAGCACATTTTAGAATTTTTTTTGCATTTTAGGATCTTGGACTATACTTCAAAAAGTTTGCATTTACAAATATTAAAAGCCATTTTTCAATAGTATAACCTAGTTTGTTTTCTCTAAAGCTTTTATTTATTCTTCTTTGTCTCTTGAAAACACCATAAGTTTCATGTCCGTACCCTTTTGAGTAAATCAAACCACTTAAAATCAACGATTAACACTTAAAATCAACTAGACTTTTGTTTGTAGGGTTCACCAAGTAGTCTAGGCTCTAGGGCCTTGAAGTAGGTGTGGAGAGGAAACTCTTCAAGGCTGCTTAAACCAACATAAGATTCTATGATAGGGAGTGTCAGAGTCTAGTTTTGTAAGAGTTGAGTTAGTTGGGACCACCCTCTAATACAGGGGCTAAACACGAGGTCGTGTGAGGAAATGTAGATAAAATAACCCCTAAAAAGTCGTACCGAGCATAGTGGGGATTGTATATTGAGGGTCATTCTTGTGATTTACGTAGACCACATTTGAATATGGAGCCTCATGGACCTTGAATCCATTTGAGATCCTCAATTGTCTTCTAGATTGTTTTCCTTCAGTACCCTTGAAAGACTTTAGACTTTGTTATCCTACTCATTATGATCAACCCGACTATTGACTGTACCCGCTTGGTGATTGACTGTGAGTTGGAAAACTAGTTGCTTGTTTCTATGGATTTACATGGGTGACTACGGGGGTATACTGTGGTACCAAGGGTAGACATTGGATCTCACTTCGTAGAGTATACCCGAAGGGTGTTTCCATGTTCAAGTTACACTTGCACCAGTAAGTTTCTCTAGTGTCAATTAGTGTAATTTTGCTTCCTCCCAGATAGTGTTTTGCTTGATTTGTCATTAGGAATTTTTTAGTGTGTGTTATGTGTTTTGTGCTAGCTTAACCTTAGAATATCAGTGTATCATTTCATAAAGTGGAATATCAACAACTCCGTCATTCGCATAGGCTTCAAGGCCTACCATCGGTTACTTTGGAGCCACCTCCGCCACCGCTGAGGCGTAAGCTAGATCAAGAGGGTTCATTTGAAGAGACCGGGCCATAGGAAAATGTACCCAAGTCATTTCCTAGAGAATAATTTCCTGCACCGGAGGATCCCACCATTTCTGACCTCAAAGCTCCAATATTCAGGCCTACTTATCACTAACTTATCGATGCCTCTTCTTATTCAAATAGTCCCTCCTAAGGTGACTTTACATGAACATCAGTTTCTTAGATGAGCGATGATGGAAGCAATTAGTGCTAATTCTTTTGGGAGTCCTCATACTCCCATATCGACTGTCGTGGGAGTGGGTGTCGTACCTCCTCCCCCACCTCCAACTATTAGGACTATGACTGTCCAGACACCCATTACTTTGGGCAGTGGAACAATCCTTTCAACAAATTTGACCACAGTTCCCTCTATCCAGAATGCTTCTGACACTCCCTTTTCATATGGGATGTTGGGTTTCGACTCTAGTTTGTTCATAACCTAATATACTCTAAAAATTATTGGTCTGGGGGATGGGAGCTTTAATTCTCCCTTACAAGGATCTATCATGTGAACCACTGCCCTATTTAAATCTATCCATTACGGTGGGGGTCATATCCCTCCTCCATCCCCTTCGCGGGAAGGCGCTTTTGATCAGTCGATCGAGCTTAACACCAACTCTAGTTTGTTTAGTGGGGGGAGTCATTGACCTCAGTCCTATATGAATTCAGTAGGGTATATGCCTTTTTCTTTGTCTAATGTGTTTGGAAATAACACTTTCTCATCATCTTCTTTCTCGGTAGGGGGCAACCCCATTTTTGGTTAACCATACCCTATGCAAGATTTCATTCCTTCGTAGGGAGTGATGATGGTAGTTTACTCCTCACAAGGTCTTGGAAATCCATGGCAGGGATCCTTTCCTACGCAAGGGATTTCGATCATGGGAAAACCCTCCCACACTCAGTGGAACCCCGGGAAGGGTTCAATACCTATGCGAGGAGGGTTGGTTGGGAGCATCCCCAACCAAGGTCCTTGGAATACTGTACAGGGAGTAATCCCTACACAAGGCATGTCATCCAACTATGGGAATCATTAGGCGATGCAGAATCAAAAGAAAACTCCTTTTACTGGATAGGGCCACCATGGTTTCTACTAAAACCCTAGCCAGAAGCCAAAATTTTCTTGGAAACCTAGTGCCATCCAAAATCTAAGCCCATATTTTCATTTGAATCCACCACAACCTAGACTAGCTTTCCTGGCAACTCTGCATTTTCCATACTTGTAGAGACTGTTGAATGAATCGATCTATCATGATCTGTGTTGTTCCCCCATGCTGACTAAGTTTCCCTCATAAATTATTAAGTTTGAAGGAAATCCTATCGATGATCCAGGTTATCATCTTACAAAATTTCATTTATGGGCTCGTCCAACTTGTTAAAGGATGATTGTGTTCAGTTGTGTTTATTTCAATAGACTCTTATAAGGGGTGCCACAAAATGGTATATCGAAATTGATAGCTTGAAGTAAGCTTACTTTAACAACCTGGCTATGGTCTTCTTAAACCATTTCCATTTACCAATAAGATATGATGCTGGCATCGAGTTGTTGTCCAACTTCGAGCAAACAAAATTCATCCATATCTTGGACTGCATCCGAGAATGGCGTCGACGAAATATCTTGATCAAATTTAAGGTCCCTCCCACATTTTTTCTCGAGTGTTTCCTAAAGTCCTTGGTTCCTTATGTATCCAAAGACGTCACGATGTATGGGGTCTTTTCTGAAGAAGAGGCTATCATGAGAGCCCAACAATTGGAGTTGATTTACTCTCAATCCAATATGTTGTACGATATCCCTCCCGACAAACCATGGTTGACTTTTGAAAAGACCAAACAAAATTTTAGGCCTCACACCGATGGCATAGTAGGCTCAACAAAGAGTAAGCCCATAGATCAGTTGGATAATCAGTTACAAAATTTATCGATTCAATAGACTGTGGCCATCCAAAATCCTATTTCAACTTCCCTCATAACCCAAACGTCGGATGTACACAGTGTTCAATCGACAAATCCCAAGGGTAACCAACAAACTGAGGGAAATAGGAAATCTAAAAACAAGAAGGGTAAGGGGCATAAGAAGGCTGTGAATAATGTTGGAGAGGGAAAAAATGAAAAGAGGAAGGTTAAGTTTCCATGTACGCTTTCCACGGATGACCACTTGACTCGCCAATTCTCTCAGATTGAGGAAGCCAAAAAGTTATTGGCACAGGAGCAACATGTCGTGTTAACCAACCCTTTTCCACAAGGGTAAAATTTGTCTCAATCTTCCTCATCCACGAACACACTTGGGGGAAATAAGCGAGTGAATTTTTTTTATATGATGAAGTATGAAGCTCATATGCATACCGGGGCTCATAATTACGAGATGCCATAATCTGATGAGAAGGGAAAAGAAGCATCCAAACCATTCCCTCCTCTTCAAACTGAGAATATTCTGGGAGAAACTATTACTCGCATCCCTGAGGGTGCATTTAAAAAGGCTTCTCAGAACTCAAACGCAAGTGCTACTCAGAATTACTTTGTCGTGGAGAATCTGGAAAAAAATCCTTGTGCAATGTCTGCTCTAGAAGTCCTCCAGAGTTTCCCCTCATAGAGGAAAAGATTGTTGTATGCCTTGGGAGCGGCTGAGACTACTAACTTGGGAATGATTGTTTTTGACCCTATATATTATAAACCTCGTCTTCCTCACTACGTTTATTTTCATATAATAGTGGTGTATGCCATGAAATCATTGACATAGAACATTTTCCATATGGTGGTCGATGAGGGTGCCTCGACTTGCGTCATGTCGTTGGCATGTTGGAAGGCCATCGACCAACCTGAGTTRTCTCTATCTGCCACGTTGCTAACCACGTTTGACAGTCGATATTTTAGACCACATAGMATAATTTTTTCCTTCTCCATCTAGTTGGAGGGAAAAACCGTGTCCGTTGAAGTAGAAGTAGTCGATACGCCTCTCAACTACAATATTTTTTTAGGGAGGAGTTGGACCTACTCTATGACAAYGGTTTTATCCACCATTTTTTGGGTCTTATGTTTTCCTCACGAAGGTTGGATCATAACAGTTGATCARATATCCTTCTCCCATCTCGACCCTTCATCAAGGGAATCCATGGTCCCGATGATTGAAAACCCGCAACCAGGTACCGTCAACTTAGGTGCCAGATTGTTTCCATATTTAATGGGGACTTTTTCTTATCTATGTCTTGCTAATGATTTCACATTTATTTTGGCTGTCCCCCACCAGATGAAGGTGTGATATTTCAAGTCGCATCTTTTAAAATGAGTTAATTTAATGGCCTGTGTACTTTAACTTCCCCATCGACTTTGATGGAAGGGGTAGGGAACCCTGGAATGGCTATTCCCTTATCTGTTGTTGAGTTTTCATACAATATTGTCCAACAAGCCTCGTCCAAACCTGATCCGACTCCCCCACATGAGCTAGATCTCATTCTCAAGCTTATCTAGGATCAATACTCTCTCGCCACTTATAATCCTTTGGACTTAGTCTTTCCCCTCTGATGAGGCGATTTTGGATGCAATGACTGGGCCAGACACACCTTGGGATGATTTCACCACAGATCTTATTTCTTACCCGAGCTTAATAAAATAGAGGAAGAGAGTTCATTATGACCATGAATGGATATGCCCCTTGTATTTTTAACCCTCTGGCCATGCACAAAATATATGTCGAGGGAAACATGGCAAGTATAGCTGAAACAATTCCTATCAACATCTCTAGAACCATTGGCGTCATGGAAAATGTCTTCATCAGAGTAGATTGCTCCCCCGAAGAGATTCAGATCTACATTGAAATATTTAAAAAGTTTTGTGATGTCTTTGCCTAGTATTATGAGAAGATGTCAGGAATTGACCCACGTATCGTTGAACATGAGATCAAAAATTACCCCAATGTTAGTCATGTCTGACAAAAGCTTCTCCCAGTCAATGCTCACAAGGAAACAACTATCAAGGTTGAGGTAGAGAAACTCATCAAGGCTAGTTTCATCTATCCAGTGCAATTGATGGAATGGGTGTCGAAACTTGTTACTGTCAACAAAAATCAAGGTACGATCCACGTTTGTATGGAATTTCTTGATCTGAACAAGGATTTCCCAAAAGATAATTTTCCAACCCCATTCATTGACCATATTGTTTTTCCAGGTACAACCAGATTCATATCAAGCTCGAGAACCAACATAAAACGACATTTATTTTTCCTTGGGGTACATTCGCATACAGGAAAATTCATTTTGACCTTAAGAATGTTGAAGCCACTTTTCAGTGATCCATGTTGTTTTCTTTCCATGACCTCAAGCACATAGTCGAGGCGTATCTCGATGATCTAGGATCATGTTTCGATAAAGTCTAAAAATTCCTTGGTCTTTTCTAAAAAAATCTCAAAAATTCCGGTCGAGAGTGGTAATAATTTTCCCGAAGAGTCATTGATCAATGGTGATATTTTCCTTATTTCATCTTCAGACCCTTGGTATGGATATATACTTGTGTATCTTCATACTTTGAAGTTCCCATCTTCTGCTTCTCGCGATGAGCATCGATGAATATGCCATCAAGCACAGAACTATATTATTCTCAATAATACTTTATATAATCGAGGAGTGAATTGCATTCTTCATCAATGTATCACTCATGAAGAGGAAGAACTTGTGTTAAATGACTTTCACATAGGAGCATGTGGCAGTCACCTATTTGGGTTGGAAACAACCCAAAATATTCTCCGCGTTGGATACTTTTGGCCCTTGTTTATCAAATATTGTGTAGAGGAGGTATAGAAGTGTCACCCGTGCCAGATATTCTTTTGGAATATGTGGGCACACCCTGCTCCCATGTTTCCAGTTATTTTTGTTGGTCCCTTCACCAAGTGGGGGATTGATTTACTACATGCCACCCGGTTTTAGCTAGGGGGCATCGCTATATCATCATAGTGGTAGACTACTTTACTAAGTGGTTCGAGGCTATGTCGACGTTCACCAATGATGGGGAAACAACTACACTTTTCATTTTTAACCAGGTTGTAGCCAGGTTCAGTATTTTGAACGAGATTATCACAGATCATGGAAGTCACTTCCAGAATAAGATGATTTCCAAGTTAACATTAAAACTAGGGTTTAATCAGGAACATTCATCACCTTATTACCCACATGAAAATGGTCAAGTGGAGGCTATTAATAAGTCCCTCAAGACTATTCTTCAGTGGATGATCAATTCAGCCAAGTCAAATTGGTATTTGATTTTGTACTTGGCACTTTGGGCTTATCTAACCTCAGTCAAGAATGCTACTAGTTTTTCTCCTTTCCAACTCGTTTATGGGCTGGAAGCACTAGTATTTCCCATAGAGTGCCAAATCCCTTCCCTTAAGTTGGCAGTGGAACTACTGCCTGACACTACTCCACATGAAGAGCACCTTTTATATCTTGATAAGCTCAATGAGTAGCATCGAGATGCAGCCTTGGCCAACGAGGCTCACAAAAAACATGTCAAGTGTCAGTATGGTCGGTTCGTCCACCCTTGATTTTTATTTGAAGGAGATATTGTCCTAGTATATTACCAAGATAAATATCCCTTGGGGGCAGGAAAGTTCAAACCCATGTGGTTCGAACCATTCATTGTTAAGAAAGTTTTAGAAAAGGGTTCCTATCAACTGGTTGATTTCGAGGGTAACGCTTTATCGGATCCAATAAATGGGCTCTACCTTAAGTATTATGCTTAGATCATTCACCTGAGTGTGACTTCTTGCATATAAAGTATAAATTTATTTATAAAGTCTTGTCTTTTTGTTTTATGGACGTGTATTTTATTGTGTTTCTTTTCACTTTGGCACATGCCAAGTGAATCATAGGTCTATGTTGGGTTCGTAGATGGTGCTAGCTAACACACTCGGAGGCTTTCTTCCATGGGTTGGGTGATCTTTACACCTTTTAGTCAGTTGATGTATTCTAGAGGTATTTTTTTGGGCGAAGCAACCAATAATGTTGTTGAGTACAGTGACGTAATAGAATTACTACGTGATGCCTTTTCACATGGTATTTCTTACCTCTGAGTTTATCTAGATGCCCAACTGGTCATGTCTCAGTTAAATGGATTATACTGTGTCTACGATCCCACCCTTCACCAAATATTTTGTTAGGGTCCTAACCCGCACATAGGTAGATTAATATATTCAGATAATAAAGGTCAATATTAATAAGGCCTTTCAATAAAATAGAATAAGGCATATGTAAGAAGACCTAATAGAAGCTTCCGCTTCTAGAAGGATCTTCCTCTAGATGCTTCTCTTGATAGACATATTTAGTATAAATAAGGTTCGAGGGTATGAAAACCCTAGCTTGGAGATTATATTAACAGAGTGTTGCTCGATTGGAGGTTTCCCCCTTGAAGAGGCCTGTGAACATTGCTTTCTGAATCAAAGTGCTATTTCTATTGTTGTTCTTATATCATTTATGTGTTATTGTGGAGATTATGATGACTATATTACTGTTATTCTTCCATTTCTAGCATTTTATTTCTGTTCTGCATATTTATTATATCTGGTATCTTGCAAGTGGTATCAGATCACTTTCCTTGGCAGAAATTGTGGGAATTTTTTTTTTCAAGGTAGAGACATATTCCGACGTCTTTAAACCACAAATATTTGTCGTTACGCGCATAAACCCACGGTTGAGGGATTCATACACGCAAGAAATACAAGTGGTTCTTAAGCACACATCTGTTGGCCACCCTTGTAACCCCTGTTGGTACCCCTTCGAGTGGTAGCGCATCAGACAACACCTATGTATGGATCGACCTAGATTTCCTGAAGCCCTCTTTAGAT
>SNQJ01S0138797.1:48161-67360 GCA_010110895.2 Picea sitchensis | reverse complement strand
ACTTGGTATTTTGGCCTTCATGTAATACATCCCTCCTCCACATTGACTAGGGATTGTGACATAGGTTATTCCATGGTGTCAAGGTGTATGAGACACTTATATGACACTTTACGACACTTAGGGTGAGGTACCTAGGTGTGAAAATTTCATGTGTAACAACTACCCTTTCAGAAAAAAGGGGGAGAGTAGTCAGAAGAAGAGAGAGCATATTGACAGGGGGATTCATTTAGTTATGGTAGGCAGAACATGATTCTAGGAGGAGCTACCCAAATTCATATTTTGGTCAACAACATGCAGACAGACAGAGGTTGATCTTAAAGGGAGCAACCCTTTTCCATTGATGTCAAAGTGGGAGAGTAACTTCAGAGGAGAGAAGAATCATCATAGGGGGAGTTTGTGTATGAAGTTAGTGTGTTTCCCTCAATGACAAAGGGGGAGATTGTTGGACATATTTTCATTGATAAGTTGTCATTGATGTCAACAGTCGATGTAATTATGATGTGATGATAAGTTGTTATGATGAATTGTCATTGTTGATTTATCATAGATGAAATTGTCATTAATGTCAACAGTATATCAATTAGCAGAGAATGTCAAACAATATGCAGAGTTAAAATATCAGAAGGAAAAGCTCATTGAAAGTATGCAAAGGATGAGAATGTCAAAAAATATTAAAGTATGCCAAATATTAAATCTCAAAAAGTTTAGAAAACAAATATCAAAGCTCATAAGGAAGAGCGCATTATAGAAATGTCGTCGAGATCGATGGAAAGACTGAGAAGTCAATCGATGCATAAGAAAATGTGAGAAGCCTCAACAACCGTCTGATCAAGAAATTGATGGTATTGATCATATCATGTAATGGACGTTGGTCATATGAGAGACCATAGGCTTAAAGGACCATTGGAAGATTGGTCAACGATTAGATCAAGTTGTAACCGTCAGATACACAAGAGCCAGATCAACGACAGGGATGAATTGCGGAGAGCGAAAGAAGAATTAAACAACTAGCTTGTTCCAATCTTGCAATTGGTCTAGATCATCAGATCTCACAAACTCAAATATCGATGACTATGGTTGATCCAACAAATGACCAAATTAAGTCAGATTACGTCGTGACCGTAAGATGCACAAGCACAAGATCAACGACAGGGATAGATTGCGGAGAGAGAAAGGATAATTAAATATCATGCTATTTGCAATATCACAATTATTTAGGACCGTTATATATTATAACTTCAAAGATTGACAATTGTGGTTGACTCACCAACAAACGCACAACTTCAAATTGCAGAGTTTGGGTGACAAATTAAATCACTCACAAGTTGTGGTTCCACAATCATCCTTGATCGTTAATATGCTTCGAGAGTCTTCAAGACTGTTGGATCACTTTAAGTGGAAGGATAGGATAAGCAAGGAAACAAGGGTTGATAATTCGAATACCCTAATCCCCGACAACCATTGGATCATTCTAAATTCGAAGGACAGGATAAGCCAGAAGAAGAGCAGTTAGATTTAATCCAAGGAAAAGTAGTATCATATATAGATCAAGCCGTCGATATAAAACCATGATCGATGAAAAACATTCGTTTCAGGTTAAAAGGTATGAGGAAGTTACACTTCGGGGAATCTCACTTCAGAAGTATTGTGAAGTCGAGAGATCAAATTATCCGAAGTCCCAAAAGCTGAAAATCCGAAGTAAATCTTAGTCATCGATCTGAGATACATTTTAGATACTATTTTGACCGTTAGATCAGGGATATCTACGTCAGCAGACCATGTCAATAAGGACATGTGGCAGACCACGTAAACTAACCACACAAACAAGAACATGTGACAGACCAAATCAGCAAGGACACATGGCACAGTGAGATAATGACAAGTGCCAAGATGAAATCGACATTTCAGGTATGTGTAAATCATGAATCTGAGTGAAATGTGGTAGCCACTCGACCCATGCCACATCATCAAGTGACGTCAGCAAGTTACGTCACTCTAGGAGTTTTACTTCAGGAGTTTCACCACCAACAAATTCCCTAAGTCCCGAAGTCCTGAAAGTCGAAGTCCTGAAGTGGACACAAGTCGTTCGTTCTGAAGAACACTTTGGGTGCATTCTCAACTGTTGATCAAATACAGTGGAAGGATAGTGTAAGTAGAATAGTAAAAATCCCAAATTAAATGGTGGCCATCCATATCAATGCTTGATTAAGTCCCTGCCATTGAATTAAGCAATGAAAGGATAAGCGTAAGGATCGAATCTGACCATTGATTTGGTTCCAAGAAATAAACGTGAACCATCTTATTTGTTCAGTGAAATCATATCCGAAGATTTGACAGGTTGAAAGTCCCGAAGGGAGAAATCCCGAAGTCCCGACAGTCATCCATCTCATCGGGGGATTAAATCACGACTGTTGATTTTGATAAGTGCTCAAGCACTTGTTTGGCCTAACATCTGGTCATCACCGTTAGTCATATGGAATAGAGAAATAAGGGTAAAATTAAGGCATCACTTAAATTGATAAGCATGTGGTTCTACACCTGTGATCATATGAAAATGGTTTGAAGGAAGTGCCTCATATAGATTAATTCGACAGAGAGTTAACACTAGAACATTACAAAAAATCGATAAGAGATCAAATATGATCTGTTGGTAAATAGAGAATGCAACAGAAGCATGAGAACGATATGATGAGTTGATCCATGTCTGTGATCAACTCATGAAGACAAAAGAACCGACACACAATCATGATTAAAAGAGAGTTAATTTATGAGCATTATGAATAAAGGATAAAAGGAAAAATGATATTTATTAAAGATTAATATTATCATTTTAAATGAAAAGGTACAATGGGTCAAATATAAAAAAGACACTATGATTCAAATTCACACCAGTTGGAAGACTATATAAACAAGAAGGAATGGTGAGAATAAGAGTAGTTGAATTTGTTGAAGTATATATATTTATATATAATGGATTGAATGAAGATTCATTCTATCAGGTTGGTGCATGTTTACAAGTTGGGTCCTGTATGAGGATTGGATTCCTCACATCTTATTTGGATATGATATCAACAAGCTGGGACTTGTTATGAGGGTTGGATTCCTCATTTCTTAGTTGGATCTGAAAACTACAAGATGGGTCTTGTAATAAAGAATTGGGTCTCTCATTATTGTTTGAAGATGATATTCAAAGATTGATCGTATGTATTCATTCAAGTTATTTAAATAAATAAAATATTTATTCTTTTATATATTGATTGAGAAAATGAAATAAATATTTGTTGTTCACTTAATTTGTGAAAAGTGGAAAATTGTCCAAAGTTTTGTGACACATTCACCCCCCCCTCTCAATGTCAAGTATCCATTTCAAAATGATAAATGTGGGGCTAAGCCCGAATGATACCATGTGATTATAAAAAATACGGTTAGGGTCAAACCCTTTGATTTATTCTACAAACTTCAAATTAAACTGGTCAAAATAAGAGGCATATTCATCAATTTGGAAATTCCTCTCAAGAGAATTTAACCAACTCTCCAAGGTAGAGGAATAAATTGTTTTTTCCTTATTTCAGAAAAAGCATGACACCATAACTTATACTTCCTAACCACCTATATGATAAATAACTTGGCTAACACATAATAAGGGATATAGGATTTTCATGAGAACAGAAAATCCTAATGATTTTGTAATTATCCATTTTTTTCCAGAATTCCCTTTTTATTCAAAAAGGTGGATGCTTCTAATGAAAGCCTGGAAGTTTCTTCTCCAAAGAGTAATTTCTTAAATTCAGACACAAAATCATTGTAAACTTCATAAAAATAATGGATAACTTTTTTCCTCCAGAGAGCTTGATACCACATAGTTACGGGGTCAATTTTTGAGTTTACCGTTTTTCCAACACCCAAACCTTTAAAAATATGACAGTGTGTGATAACAAGTATCAGACAATATGCCATATAGAATTTTTTCTCACTTTTGAAATTCATTAACTGTGTAGAAATTTCATTTGATATGATTTTCTCCCAATAGAAGATGACATTATTAGGAACTGTAAAATGTGAAATATACAGTGCCAGTCGAGGAATAGTTGTCGTAGAATCATGACCGATAACTATAGTAAATAACCAAGCAATTTATCGATAAGTGTCCTTTAAATAACTAACCTCAATTCTGGATAAGTCTTCCGACATTGCAGTAGGATCTTGTAAATATTCCTGCATGAGCTCCATTCCATTATTTTTCCCTCTAATAAAATTGTTGGCTTCTTCTCCTTTGTATATTAAGTTCGACTCTTGTATATTTAAAAAACAATTGAAGATTGAAGGAACTAATGAAACAGAGGAGCCTCCTTGTAGTGGAATTGTTTTTCTATTATGGAAAAATTTATCAATACACTAGGTGACAATATCTTTGCACTCGAAAGCGTTAGGGACACAATGAGCGAGAGGTATTCCTGATGTCCAAAACTTATTATTATCTTTGTTTGGTAATGTTGAATAATACCAATATGTCCTCGACCAATGGTAATTGGGATCTTCTCTGGCGAATAAATTCAAGGTATCCCCACATCAATTTTGTTTTCTTTCAACCATCTTCAACAAGTTGATATACTTTCTCTGTAATACCGCTTAGAACAATGAAATAATATTTATGTTAGATTCTTGATGAGAAAATTAAATTGAAATAGATGGATTTTTCTCTATAGAAACATCATTAATAACAGCCTTTCCAGAATTCAATTTAGTTGTTGAGTTCGTAGAATTAGCATTTAATATGACTCGAGAACTATGAAAGAGAAATGACACATTACAATGGGGAGTTGAAGTGGAGGAAATAAAATGATAATGGAGTCCGAGAGTCCACAAGTCCACCGTGATAATAAAAATGGATAAGTATCGATACTTGTTAGATGGAGTTGTGACAAGGAGAGATAGAAAAGAAAATATATCGTGATTTTGCGAGTCTGCGAATGGAAAATAAAATAAGTGTGGAAAAAAGGTTCAAAGAAGAAAGATGATAGACCGTGAGTCCATGAGTCTGACAACTTTAAAAAAATGTTAAAGTATGGAGTAGGGGGAGGTAAGGGAAATCAAGTGTGAGGAGTATGGTGAGTGAGGATTTAGAAAATTTCTAAGTATGGGATTATGAGATTATAGAGTGGTAGAAGAGAGTAAGAGAAGATGGAAGATACGAGAAAATTCTATGTGTTGGAGAGTATGGTGAGTGCCTATGAATAGAATATTTTTTATGGGTTTTGAACCCAAAAATTAAAGAAGAAACCAAGGGTATTGGGTCCAAAAAAATTGAAGAAAGAAAGGGTATTTGGCCCAAAAATGTAAACATAATTTATGTCAGAAAATTGGTTTAGATTGATGGATGGTTGGTTTGGATTGTTGGTTGCCATTAATGTCAACCTTTGGAGAGTCATATTGTAGATTGATGTCAACTCTTAGATATTGATGTCAACCCTTGAGTATGTCTGGTATCTCTAGAGGTATGTTTAAGGAACCCAAGTTTGGTTGAGGAATAATGTAATGAATATCAATGTATATGTAGGTAAGACTATTCTAGATGGATAGTATATGTCATTCCATTCCTGGTGATATGTGGAACGTCGCATTAGCATAAATCCCTCATGGTTAGAGAGTTATGGCCATATAGGTTGGAGAACCCTCATGAGTTGAAGCCCCTAGAAGGTCAAAGGGGTCAATTATTCTAGAAGCTCCCTAGAAGAAGTGTACAAAGTCAAATTGATGAGCGACACAGGATTAATCTAGCAGGTATAGTTGAGTCAAATTGATGGTAACTAGGAGTTAATCATGGGTATAGTTGTTGCATTAAGAAAATAATTAAAAATAAATTAGTTGCAACAAGAAGTTGTGAGTTTGGTAATTATGGTAAAGTAGTTGTGATGAGAAGATTAAATAGTCAAAGTGGTTGACCAAGAAATAAATTAAATAATAAAGTGGTTGCAACAAGAAGTTTTTTAAGGGAAAAAAAGTTATGAATTGACTAATTATAGAAAAGTTAGTTGCAACAAGAAGTTGTGAGTAAAAACAAAGTATTTAAATAATAAAGTAGTCAAAGTGGTTGCAAAGAGAAATTATTAAATCATAAAGTGGTTGAAACAAGAAGTGGTGAGTTTACTATTTATGGATAAGTCAAAGTGGTTGCAAAAGAAATTAATTAAATAATAATTTAGTTGCAACTAGAAGTGGAGAATTTACTATTTGTAGCAAAGTGAGTTAGAAGTGGACAAGTGGTTAGAAGTGGGTTAGTCCTAAAATAAGGAAAGTCGGTTAAGTTGGTTAGAAGGTAACCCCTTGAGGAAGCTACATGGAAGTATAAATAAGAGAGAAAGGCTCTCCCATTAACACCTATGGAATATCATTGAATATATATTTTGTGAAAGGTTGTTTGGGCAGGTATCATTGATAGAGAAAAGTGTGGCAAAAAAAGTGAGGCAGGAAAACTGCAGCAGAAAAATCACGGCAGAAAAACTGCAGCAGAAAAATCGCGGCAAAAAAATCACGTAGAAAAACCACGACAGAAAAAGTGCAGCAGAAAAATTGTGGTAGTAGCAGAATCACGATAGAAAAACCGTGGCAGCAGAACGCTACAAGAAGAAAAAAATGTATGGTTTTCATATGTGTAGTGTTGAACTTATGAATCTAGTTGAGGGTTTTCCTTGTAAATCTATTGGATGCCCTCTTGGAAGTTTAGGGCTTGTTGTAGAGTGGTTTTGAGGAATATATATTGAAGTATATTGTTGTGCATTTAGTTATATTTATTGGCATATATTGTGGTGCATTGTGAGAGACACTTGTTAGTGGTCTTGGTATATGATTGGCTTATGAATGATACATCCTTGAGGTTGCATAAAAGTGAGGTTATGTCACATGGTTTACTGTAAGGGTTTATGGTAGTTGGTTATGGATAGTGTGACGTATTGCTAGAGAAATTTTGATAGTTATATTGGTATATGTATTTGGTATATGGTTGAGTACATGTTGGGTACATAGTTGAGACAAGGAGTTGATGAGTTGGCACATACATGAGGTGTATAGTTTATGATGTTGGTACATCTTGATGAGTCATAGTTGATGTGTAGTTGATGCATGATTGGTACATACTTGGTACATGATTGGAGGAACTTATTAGTAGTATTGTTGACACATGGTTTATGGATGATGTAGCATACATAACTTGGTATGTTATTATAACCACATATTTATCTTATTGATGATTATGATTTGTTGTGGTATGCTTGGTTGATGCACATCTTGGTGATATTATGCATATGGTTAAGAGTTTTCTTAGTGATTGATCTTGGTGAGTATATTTGATTTGGTTGATAACATTAATGAGACAGGTTGTTGGGACAGGTTATTTGTACAGGTTGTTTGGACAGGTTGTTGTGACAGCTTATTTGTATAGGTTTGGTGGATGGTTGATGCACTTTTTTATGGTATAGGTTGAGGTACAGGTTGTGTTGTTCCTGAGTTTAAACTTTAAGGCTCCAAAGTATACCTTCAAAGCATCTAATATGAGTAAAGAGAGTTAAGGTAGACAAAGTCGGCTTTGAACGATAACCACTATGGTTGGTTTCTTAACTGTCTCTGTTGATCTTCCCAGTTTTCTTGGATGCTTATGTCTCGTTCAATGGATGCCCATGAACGTTCTAATTCAATCAGGGTGTTAGTTGTTTGCAAGATAGTGTTAAATAAGTTTAGGGCAATGCTAGTCTGATCAGAAAGGTTGAGTTCTACATTAGGTTGTCTTAAGGTGGGCACAGTCATGAGGGATAATGGTTGGATGAAGGTCTAAAAATTTGTTCAATAAAGTGTGTTGCTTTATGATTTTGATTATAAGAGAAATATTTCAAACATGGATTAATATTCAACAGATCAGAAGCCGTTTCTTGTTCCTGAGTTAGATTTTAAAGACATGATAGTGATGAGTGAAAAGTACAAAACCATTTAAGAAAAATGAGGCATAGATCATGGAAGAATCTCACTTTGCAATGAGGAAAGAAGAAATACAAGAGGACTCGAATGAAACAAAAAGCATTGCAACCTAAATAATCTACAGGTCTTGAACCTGCTGACAACAAGTACAGAGGAAAAACTGTAAATAATTAGATAACCCAATGACTTTGAACTAGTAGTAAATATTATGCTAAATTATAGTTAAAATTTAATCAAAGATACACATAAGAAAAAATGCTATGAGAAAAAACAAAGAGAACACATAGTTGAGGATTGACAAGATCTGGAATCTTCACTTTGCATTCTTATTAATCACTGCAAAAAGTTTCTCTCGTACAATGACCACCCAAAAAATCCTGTTCTTAGTCCTGAAAATTTACATTTATACAAAATTTCCAATCCTTGGTGGTTGGGGAATCTCTAATTTCTAGGAACTAACTATTTATCGTAAACAAGCTGAAAATTGTTTTATATGATTTTCTTTATCTTTCTTTTATTTTTATAGCTACACTTTTCAAACTGGTACTTTATTTCTATGTTGAAGACTCTCCTTCTTTTTCTTTGACACATTCGATGCATTTGTTGAGGAAAGGTGCAAACGTTTTGGGAGGCTCTGGAAGCTCCTTTGCTTCAAATAGATATAGCTTTCTCTGTATCTTTGGGAAATGGTCTTCAACTCTTTTATCTACAAACTTTATTGACTGCAATTTTAAGTTGGGCTGAATCAACAACCTATTGATCAAGGTGACATCCATTTCTTTTAGCTATGAAATCTCCCTCTGGATATCACTTAGATCTTCTTTAAACTTTAATTGGTGTCTCACAATATTTATCTTCCCTAGAAGCCCTGCGCAATTGTCCCTTCTGATGTTTAATGAACTTTTGTCTAAGAGATCGAAAACCTCTTTGCAGTTGTCTTTGATTTCTTTGATTATTCTTTTGTTTTCCATTATGTTTGCTTCCCATACTTTGACCATAATGTCACCTCTGATTTTCTCTCTGGCTGATAATTTTGTAGTTTTGGATGTCTCTTCGTTCGTTGAACATATGATTGCCCTTTGAAGGGAAACCCTTACTTCTTTAGCTTCTTTTTCCTTCAGGATGAAGTTATCAAAAGAATTGCTTGCTTCATGGAAGTAATTCTTGATGATCTCTATCTTGGAAATCAACTTCCGTTGTTCAACTTCTAGCTCTGTATTCACTTCCAGTGATTGGGCCTGGAAAACTTTTAGATCTATGACTAGACCTTCTATTGAATTTAATTTTGTTTGTAATTGATTTATGATTTCTTCTTGCGTTTGACTTGTTTGCACTCACTCTTCCATCTCACTGAGGCTTGTTTTCAGGGATTGAATCTCTTTCTTATCCCCGACTTTGGCTTGGTCCATACCTTTATTTATACCTTCTTCAATCCTTTTTTCATTCTCCTTTAATTGGCCTTGTAGATTAGTGATCATGAGGTTTCTCTGTCTCAGACATGCTTTCATATTTTCAACAATGAACTGGTTAGTTGTGGCTAATGCTCCCATAGAACCAGCTACTTCGGTAGTGAAATCTTCTTCTTCCAATTTCTTCCCATATACTATGATTTTGTGCTTCTTTATCATGGCATTTCCCCTTTGATGCATTTCCTGCTTCAACACTACCTTTCTCTTCTTACTGAAAAAATAATCAGATGGAGGAATCTCTTCTTTGGATATGGGCTCAAGGTCTCTAACATATAGGGCTCCCAGCTGGGGGAAATTGAAAGTGGATTGTAATGGATTCAAGGAATGGATGGGAACACCTAGTTCTGTAGATCTTAGCTCCTCTGTTGTTTTGGGGGTATCACCATGAATTGTAGATGATGAAGGGGAATTTGGTTTATTAGACGTTGGGGGTGTTTGAGACCCTTTTTCCATTGCTGAGTTCTCTGTCTTTTGACCTTCTGCTTTCTGTGGGGACTTTTCGGTCTCTTATGGAATTTCCTTTGTATTCTCTTTATTCTGCCCTGCTGATCCAAAACCTGGGGGTATTCTTCCTTTTTCTGGAGGCTGATTTGATGCTTCTCCTAGTAATACCTCAGGAAAACCACTTCTCTGATGTTTTTAGAAGTTCAGGAAATTGTTTTGCAAGTCAGGTGACAAAGATTGAAACCTGGCCAACACTTCATCATAACTTATAAATCCTCTGAACATATCGTCACAAGGGGACTGTTCATGCTCGTATGCTTTCAGATTGCAGTTGAATTGGTGATTACCCACAATTTTATAGGGATCATATTTCCTGTGATTGAGATTTAGAAACTTTATCTCTCCTAATGAGACTGCCTCAACCTTGGAATGCCCTAGATTGAGTAGTGAATATTTCTCGACCTGCAAAGGGAAAATAGACCAGAATCTCTTTTGGGCCATTTTTAGTTCATTCCCGATGCCACCTATTACTATCTGATGAGCCACCTCCCTGCATACTAGTTTATCAGAGAGGTATTTTGGTAGTGAGTGGGGAGGGATTGAACATCCGAAAACCCTAATGTAGGAAACATTTTTTTCTATAAACCAATCAGTGACAACATTGAGACTTTCCATGAATGACTCAGAAATACGGGGAGGCTCACAGTCATACAACATCTGGTGCACTGGAATCACCACGAAGTGGAAAACTTCATTGAAGGAATCCTTAGCGTTTTCTTCCCACAACTTAGAATGGTATTCATGAATGGGTTTATTTGAGGTTGGGTTCCAACTCCAATTCATCAGAGGGAAAGGGGTCATGAAGCATATGGCGTCCATGATGTAGGTGGACATATAGAAGGCCATTGGTTGGCCCTTGGACTTTTCGATTTGATACTCTGTTACCTCCTTAGATAAATTGTTTGATAGGATTTTGTCCCAGTTGAAACTAAAACCTTCAACTGCTTCATGAAGAAGAGGCACCCATTCTGCAAGGAAATGAGTGGGGCCTTTCTTTCCGAAGAGTCTACAAAGCATCATGGCTATATAGACCATGTATTCATTTAGTGAGGTTATGGCATATTTCCCATGAGTATCGGCCATGAAATTTGCTGGCACTCCCCACGAACCTCTAATTATATCAAGGTATTTCTGACCTGACTCTGTGCATTCCTTTCTTTGGAATTCGGTTATGAATTCAACGTTATAAATATACTTAGGATTAGGGGGTAGCATGTACATTACTTGTATATGTTCTGACCTGAAAGAACTGATGATGACCCCACGATTTTCTAGAATTCTCCTTGTCTTCACGTCTGCTCTCTCTCTAAGGCCCAATATATCATATCATTTTATGGCATGAGTCATGGGCGTGCTACTATCTTGTGAAGTTCAGACTCTGCTATGTCCCAAATTTTGTTCTCAGAATCATGTGGGAAGTTATTTTTTAGAACAAGCATTTGGTGGTTAGTGATTTTATCATGGAATTCTTGGGGGTCCTCCCCTTCCTGCATGATCCAAATACGATCATTTTGGTTTTCTTGGTCTGCATGCATTTCGACAAACTCATCTATTGATTCTAAAAATTTGCGAAACTGTTCATCGTCCTCAAAAACTTGCCAATGTTGTATGTTATTTGTTATGGAAGGTATGTGTCTCATTTGTATATGGTAATTCAGTTTAAAAGCAGTGGGGGGTGTTAATGTTGAGGCTTCTTTGGCTAACGCATCAGCCTGTTAGTTTTCGGTTCTTCGAATGTAGTCAACCTTGACAGAGGAGAAGAAATTTTTGATCAGATCCCAGACACAATTCTTGTAAGACCTCAACCTAGGATGTTTAGCCTGGTATTGTCGGTTTACTTGTTTTACTATTAGCTCAGCGTCACCAAAGACTTCGAGGTTTTTAATTTTCATTCTCCCAGCGGCTTCTAACCCTAACACTAAGGCTTCATACTCACATTCATTATTAGTGTGGTCTACATTCCATTGTAGCCTATAGGAAAAGGGGGTTACTAATTGATTATCAGGATCCACAAGGAGTGCCCCAGCTCCAGCTCCAAAGTAGGATGAAGCGCCATCAAAAAACATTTTCCACACACCAGTGCTATATAAATCCTTTTTAATTTTTTCTTTTTCTGTTTTCTTTTCTGTACAACTTTTATCTATACATACATCAATATCATCATCAATGGATAAAATAAAATTACCTAAATATTGATCAACAACATATACATGGTAGTTATTCAGGTTGTGTGGATCACTTACTGTGAATGCCAACCTGGTTTCTCTGTATAGGTGCGTGAACTGTCCTCCAAAAACTGGAATCGTAGCATACATCATGTCAAGATGGAGAGATCCTCCAAGCTTGATGCCCCTGGACCTGGATAACAACATACCATACTTTGGAGGGATATTGACAACCACTACATCCATTAGAATTCTTTTTGCAGGTATTTGTGCCAGATTTACCACCAAGTCTTTAATCATGCTTATACATTTAACTTTTCTTGAATTGAATGAATATAAATCTCCATAAGGCCTAGTGATTTTGAGACCCAATTTATCCATAATGGCTTTAGGCATTACATTGTGGGATGCTCCAAAATCTAGCATGCAGTTATGGAGTAGGTGGTCGAACAAGGTTAACGTGATATAGAAGGGGGCGACAATGACTTTGGTGCCTTCAAAATGTGGACTGACAACTATGTTTGTCTTGTCATCTTCTAAGTTAATGACATCGACTCAGATTTCATTTTCTGAAAAACTAATCATCTTGGCAATTTGTTTTCTGTATATGGGGTTTTTTTCCAGTTCGACAAGAGGTATAGGAATCTTGATTTTGTTTTGGGCCTCCATGCCCTTCTTTTCAACTTTCTTTTGTGGTGTGGATTTGGTTTCACTCACAGGGACCTGTGTTTTCTATGTTTTAATGATGGGTGTTCCTACTGACTTTGGCTTGACAGGTTGCGTGTTAGCGGTGTTGGTTTTCGCAGTCTGCTTCTCAGCAGTTTTTGGAGCCGCTTCGTTAGTTTCTCCCCTCGGCAGGATCCTTTTCATTGGGTCAGTTGGAAGACTCTTGTTTCTAGGTCTTAAATTGTACCTCTGGTGAAGTTCATCCATTATATCATCTGCAATACCCTGATAGGTCAAATCTTCAAAAGTACTGTTGTTTACGTCATCTTCCAATCTATTTTATTTATTTAAGGATTTTTCATAATCTTGTCTCGATAAATAGGGTTGTAGACTATCATCACCAATATTATTTATATCCTTGTCTAACTCTTCAAAATCTTCTAGGTCTTCCCCTCCAATGAAGTTTTCACTTTTGAAGGGGGTTGGGATTTTTTGATCCTCATTCTTAATCAATCTTTGAGGGGCTTGAGGATCAAGATTCCTTCTGAAATCCTTCCTAGGAAAATGATCCCTTTTTGATTTATCAAGTTTCATTTTTGAGACTTTATTTGATAGCTCTTTAATTATCCTAGCCATATTGTCTATTTTATCTCCCGAGGATTTCCCTGATCCAGAGGATCCAACTTGTTCTTTGAATTTTCTATTTTCTTTGTTCCCAGTTTCTACTTTGGCTTTTAGTTTTCCTGATGCCATCATGTTCGATTCAATTTCTAGGGCATCATCTTACATCTTGGTGAGATCTACTGATCTCCTTTCTCTTAATAATAGAGAGAAATTGGGGTCAAAGGCTCCAGCGAAAGTTACTTTCGCTGCGGGTTGAGAAGGTTTGACGTCGACTGAGATTTTATTATACAACTTATTAAACCTTTGAGTGAACTCAAGAACTGATTCTGAGATTTTCTTTCTAAGAGCCCCAAATTCAGTTAGGTAATAGAGGAGGTCTCTCATTTCTCCCCATTGTCTGATAAAAGAGTTTTCAAGTTCTTCGTAAGACCTTACACATCCCTCTACCAGGGTCGGAACCAGGTCCTCACCTGTCCTTCAAAAGTCTGAATGAGGAGTCTAGAGTAGACATATTCGTGCTCGATTCCAAGGATGTCAACAAATTGGTCAAAGAAATTGATGTGTTCTTGTGCGGTTAAATCTCCTTCCCCTGTGAATTTGGGAAGACTTTTCATGTAATTTTCAGGAAGGTCGTGTAGGGGAACTAGGAGGACAAGAGGGGCATATCTAGCAGCTACCTTAGAAAAGATTCCAAGGAGTGGTACTTGTCCACCTACTGCTCCTCTTGCGACACTACCTGGAACACCGCCTCCATCTCCCGCGCCTCCTCGTGCAACCATTGATGGATTTAAGGCTGAAATTCAGAGTGTATGAGGAGGAAGCTCATGAAAGTTTGGTAGATTTTGGGTTGTGCTTGAATGTGACAAAAAGGTTGTGGGGAACTAATTATCAAGGCACATGAAACTTGATAAAGAAGGCCCAAAAAGAAAATAACTTGTTTCTCCAGACTCATAATATGAATATATCAGAGAATCAACAGGGGTTAAATGAGGATATACAGGGCATTCATCGGAGTACTTGGTAGTAGGAGTGTGCACTTCAGCAAAAGAGAACGTATCGATTGAAAGGGGGAGTGAGATGGATCTCTCAAGTATTCCCCTAACGTTCTACTGTGTAGAATTATGTTGACAGATGGTATGTTTTGGTGAAACGATTTGTCTAAGGGATCTTCATGATTTTAAAATCTTTTCCGGATCAGAAACTGGCGAGGTCTGTTTTTCGTCCGGGTTCTTCCTGGTATTCTTTCTGCTCAAATCCAGCTTATTTATTGTGGAGTATCTAAGTGAAAGATGAAGGTAGCCTTAAAAAGTTTTCGATCTTTTTTCACTATCAAAGAAAGAAAATGTCAATGTCATTCTTCCCAGGGAAAAGATTCATTTCTTCGCTCCCCGACAACGACGCCAAAAAGATGTTGTTCTTGAGTTTAAACTTTAAGTCTCTAAATTATATTGTCAAATTATATGATATGAGTAAAGAGATTTAAGGTAGACAAAGTCGTCTTTGAAGGATAACCACTATGGTTGGTTTCTTAACTGTCTCTATTGAGCTTGCCAGTTTTCTTGGATGCTTATGTCCCATTCAATGGCTGCACATGAACGTTCTAATTCAATCCAGGTGTTAGTTGTTTGCAAGATAGTGTTACATAAGTTTAGGGAAATGCTAGTCTGATAAGAAAGGTTGGGTTCTACGTTAGGTTGTCTTAAGGCGGGCACAGTCATGAGGGACAATGGTTGGAAGAAGGTCTAAAAATTTGTTCAATAAAGTGTGTTGCTTTCTGATTTTGATTATAAGAGAAATATTTCAAACATGGATTAATATTCAACAGATCAGAGGTCGTTTCTTGTTCCTGAGTTAGATTTTAAAGACATGATAGTGATGAGTGAAAAACACAAAACCATTTAACAAAAATGAGGCATCAATCATGGAAGAATCTCACTTTGCAACGAGGAAAGATGAAAGACAAGAGGACTCTAATGAAACACAAAACATTGCAACCTAAATAATCTACAAGTCTTGAACCTCCTGACAGAAAGTACAGAGGAAAAACTATAAATAATTAGATAATCCAATGACTTTGAACCAGTAGTAAATATTATGCTAAATTATAGTTAAAATTTCATCAAAGATACACATAAGAAAAAATTCTATGAGGAAAAACAAAGAGAACACATAGCTTAGGATTGCCAAGATCTGGAATCTCCACTTTGCATTCTTATTAATCACTGCAAAAAGTTTCTCTCGTACAATGACCACCCCAAAAAGCCTATTCTTAGTCCTGAAAATTTACATTTATACAAAATTTCCAATCCTTGGCGGTTGGGGAATCTCTAATTTCTAGGAACTAACTATTTATCGTAAATAAGCTGAAAACTATTTTACATGATTTTCTTTATCTTTCTTTTATTTTTATAGCTACACTTTTCAAACTGGTACTTTATTGCTATGTTGAAGACTCTCCTTCTTTTGCTCTAGAAACTCCTTTGCTTCAAATAGATATACCTTTCTCTGTATCTTTGGGAAATGGTCTTCAACTCTTTTATCTGCAAACTTTATTGACTGCAATTTTAAGTTGGGCTGAATCAACAACCTATTGATCAAGGTGACATCCATTTCTTTTAGCTGTGAAATTTCTGTCTGGATCTCACTTAGATCTTCTTTAAACTTTAATTGGTGTCTCGCAATATTTATCTACCCTAGAAGACCTGCGCAATTTTCCTTTCTGATGTTTAATGACCTTTTGTCTAAGAGATCGAAAACCTCTTCACAATTGTCTTTGATTTCTTTGATTATTCTTTTGTTTTCCATTATGTTGGCTTCCCATACTTTGATCATAATGTCACCTCTGCTTTGCTCTGTGGCTGATAATTTTGTAGTTTTGGATGTCTCTTCGTTTGTTGAACATATGATTTCCCTTTGAAGGGCAACCCTTGCTGCTTTAGCTTCTTTTTCCTTCAGGATGAGGTTATCAAAATAATTGCTTGCTTCATGGAAGTAATTATGGATGATCTCTATCTTGGAAATCAACTTCTATTGTTCAACTTCTAGCTCTGTATGCACTTCCAGTGACTGGGCCTGGAAAACTTTCAGATCTATGAATAGAACTTCTATTGAATTTAATTTTGTTTGTAATTGATTTATGATTTTTTCTTGCATTTGACTTGTCTGCACTCTCTCTTCCATCTCACTGAGGCTTGTTTTCAAGGATTGAATCTCTTTCTTATCCCTGACTCTCGCTTGGTCTAGAACTTTATTTATACCTTCCTCAATCCTTTTTCCATTCTCCTTTAATTGGCCTTGTAGATTAGCGATCATGAGGTTTCTCTGTATCAGATGTGCTTTCATATTTTCAATAGTGAACTGCTTAGCTGTGGCGAATTCTCCCATAGAACCAACTACTTTGGTAGTGAAATCTTCTTCTTCCAATTTTTGCTCATCTACTATGATTTTGTGCTTCTTTATCATGACATTTCCCCTTTGATGCATTTCCTTCTTCAACACTGCCTTTCTCCTCTTACTGAAAAAATAATCAGATGGAGGAATCTCTTCTCTGGATATGGGCTCAAGGTCACTAACATATAGGGCTCCCAACTGAGGGAAACTGAAAGTGGATTGTAATGGAGTCAAAGAAGCGATAGGAACACCTAGTTCTGTAGATCTTACCTCCTCTATTGTTTTGGGGGTATCACCATGAATTGTAGATGATGAAGGGGAATTTGGTTTATTAGACACTGGGGGTGTCTGAGACCCTTTTTCCATTCTTGATTTCTCTTCTTTTTGACATTCTTCTTTCCATGGGGAAGTTTTGGTCTCTTCTGGAATTTCCTTTGTATTCTCTTTATCCTGCCCTGCTGATCCAAAACCTGGGGGTATGCTTCCTTGTTTTGGAGGCTGAGTTGATGCTTCTCCTAGTAATACTTGGGACAAACCACTTCTCCGATGTTTCTAGAAGTTCAAGAAATTATTTTGCAAGTCAGGTGACAAAGATTGAAACCGGTCCAACACTTCATCATAACTTATAACTCCTCTAAACGTATCATCACAAGGGGACTGTTCATGCTCATATTCTTCGAGATTGCAGTTGACTTGGTGATTACCCACAATTTTATAGGGATCATATTTCCTGTGATCGATATTTAGAAACTTTATCTCTCCTAATGCAGCTGCCTCAACCTTGGAATACCCTAGATTGAGTAGTGAATATTTCCCGACCTGCACAGGGAAAATAGGCCAGAATCTCTTTTGGGCCATTTTTAGTTCATTCTCGATGCCACCTATTACTATCTGATGAGCCACCTCCCTGCATACCAGTGTATCAGGGAGGTATTTTGGTAGTGCGTGGGGTGGGATTGAACATCTGAAAACCCTAATGTAGGAAAAATTTTCTTCTATAAACCAATCAACGACGACCTTGAGACTTTCCATTACTAACTCAAAAATATGGGGAGGCTCACAGCCATACAACATCTGGTGCACTGGAATCACCACGAAGTGGAAAAATTTGTAGAAGGAATCCTTAGCATTTTCCTCCCACAACTTAGAATGGTATTCATGAATGGGTTTATTTGAGGTTGGGTTCCAACTCCAATTCATTAGAGGGAAAGGGTTCATGAATCATATGGCATCCATGATGTAGGTGTACATATAGAAGGCAACTGGTTGGCCCTTGGAATTTGCGTTTTGATACTCTGTTACCTCCTTAGATAAATTGTTTGATAGGATTTTGTACCAGTTGAAACTAAAACCTTCAGCTGCTTCACGAAGAAGAGGCACCCATTCCGCAGGGAAATGAGTGGGGCCTTTCTTTCTGAAGAGTCTAGAAAGAATAATGGCTACATAGACCATGTATTCATTTAGTGAGGATGTGGCATATTTCCCGTGAGTATCGACCCTAAACTTTGTTGGCACTCCCCACCAACCTCTAATTATATCAGGGTATGTTTGACTTGACTCTGTGCATTCCTTTATTTGAAATTCGGTTATGAATTCAGTGTTATAAGTATACTTAGGATTAGGGGGTAGCATGTACATTACTTGTATATGTTCCGGCCTGAAAGAACCAATGACGACCTCATGGCTATCCATAATGCTCCTTGTCTTCGTGTCTACTTTCTCTAAGGTCCAATATATCATATCATTATATGGCATGAGCCATGGGCGTACTGATATCTTGTGAAGTTTAGACTCCGCTATGTCCCATAGTTTATTATCAGAATCATGCGGGAAGTTCTTAATTTCGTAATCTAGATTCTCGAAGATTTTCCTCCAAGATTTGATAGAATCAACAGCATGGGGTGTGGTATCAACTATGACATCTCCTTCCATACTTGTTCTTTTAGCAGTTCCCTCAACTTTCTTAGGTACCCTCTGTTGTTGGGAAATAATACCCTATGGACTAGCAAACTAGGGTCTGATTTGCATGCAGATTTTGACCTTAAAGAAATGACCTTTTAACCTACCACCCAAAACTTGAACCCCTCTTTCAAGACACGTGCATGGAAAGGAACTACTAACCTTTTTACTGATGTTTGGTGTAGATCCTCCGTTGCGCTTTGCCCACTTCCTTGTGCTACTCCTTCCAAAGTTAACTTGCAATCAAGACAAAAACACTACGCATGCATGCTATTTTTCTACTTGAGGGTTAGAAATTAAGCATAAATTACATAAATCATCAATAACTCATGCACTGGGACGGGAAAAGTATTCTTTTTATTATTTTCAAAATGAATCAACTTACAATAGAAGTTGAGACCAACCACCGCTCCTTGATCCTGATCCTGGGCTCCTCCTCTTCTTTGTCCTCCAA
>SNQJ01S0138797.1:22849-40456 GCA_010110895.2 Picea sitchensis | reverse complement strand
TGAGCTATAACAGTGCGCGGGTACCCGCGGGCTGAACTGGCACAGGCCGCGTGTAGGTATAAAATCCAAGAAAAACTAAACACAGGCAACCCAGACTTGGAAGAGGCCTTTGGTATTGACAACCATGGTCTCTTGAAGGCTTGGATGCTTATTCCAACAGAAAAGAAAAATAATTACAATGAATAACCAAATGCAATAAAGCAAACTGAGACAAGACTACGAACCAGCAAGACTCAGATAGGATCCAGAAAGCCCCCTGAGAATGTATAATTCTGACAGGGAAGAGGAGGACTGCCTCTCAATCTCTCTGACCCCTACACGCTACTGAAACCTCTACAGCAGGCGTTCAAATGCGGGCTATAAAAGGTTAGGGTGTGGGTTACATGTGTGCAGGCCTTCTACAGGCCACGTGTACCTCTGTGTGTCCCGATAATTACCGTCAAGCAACAGTCAAGGAAAAAACTGGTATAAAGAACCAGGTTCCCTACTAGCTCTGACCTAACAGAAAACAGAAAAACAAAGAAATAGAAAATCTAATCCTTTAAACTACCCAAATACCTCAACTAAATCCAGAAACCCTAAGAGTATCATCCCCAGCGGAATCGCCAATTATGTTGTTGGGAAATAATACCCTACGGACTAGCAAACTAGGGTTTGATTTGCATGCAGATTTTGACCTTAAAGAAATGACCTTTTAACCTACCACCCAAAACTTGAACCCCTCTTTCAAGACACATGCATGGAAAGGAACTACTAACCTTTTTACTGATGTTTGGTGTAGATCCTCCATTGCGCTTTGCCCGCTTCCTTACGTTGCTCCTTCCAAAGTTAACTTGCAATCAAGACAAAAACACTACTCATGCATGCTATTTTTCTACTTGAGGGTTAGAAATTAAGCATAAATTACATAAACCATCAATAACTCATGCATTGGGACAGGAAAAGTATTCTTTTTATTATTTTCAAAATGAATCAACTTACAATAGAAGTCGAGACCGACCACCGCTCCTTGATCCTGATCCTGGGCTCCTCCTCTTCTTTGTCCTCCAACTGCTTTGCATTAATTCTCCTTAGGCTTGAGGAAAGGCTAGAGGGTTGGGACAAATGGACTTGGCAAATGGGCAGAGTTTCTTTGCTATATTTTTCCCCTTCCAAATAGTACCCCTACCCTTTCTTTTATAGGCTAGAAGGAGCTAGGGTTTTGGATGAACTCTTGGCCATGCATGGCTGGGAGTTTCAGTTAACTGACCCATAGCTTTTTGTCCTGTCGGAAACTTTACTGTTTTTGTGTTTGTTAGGTAAACGTGGGCTGTAGTAGGCATGCCAGCGTTCCAACGCATGCAGTTGTGGGTTAGGGCGCGTGTGGTTTTACCTGAGAGGATTTTCAAAGAGGTTTCTCAGCAGATGTTTTGGCAATGAAGTGATATGAGTTGGCCTAATTCCAGGTAAGCATGTATGGTGCAATTTAGGGTTATAACACCCTGTTAGGTGCCATATCATTCGCACTAGATTGAAAACTTGTTTGCAGACGATAAAATCTATAAGCCTGAATGAAAACAACTCACTCGTGATTGTAAAAGATAAGAATAAAATTCGACATGTAGAGCTTGTAGTTATTTTAACTCATCTTTCAATGGATGTACTGAGATAGGAAGTAAGACTTTAATGTTTTAAATGAAGAAGATAAGCTCAAAGATACACATTTAAACTTAAAAATCTTAATCCGTCCTGTTACGGATATTATCATATATCGGCAATTTCAACTTGGAGTTTCGAAATGACTGTTTCTTAAAACACCGAATCCCAAAGCCCGAAAGAAGTTTAGTGATTACTAATATTGTTTTAAAATGACTTAATTCAAGTTTTAGAATTTATTTTAGAGTTTATGATTTCACATTTCTGAATTTTGGGGATCATGTACCCAAGAGATATGTCGTATGCAACCCCCGAATGAGAAAATAGAATATCTTAAATTGGATGTTAATCATCTATATTAAAACCTTAATTAATCAAGATTAGCCATGATTAAGACTTTCAGAACTAGGGAATCTGGAGTTCGTAGACCTATATTTCAAGAGCACTTTGTTACTGGAAAACCCGAAACTCCGAAGGATTTAAGATTCACTGATCGTGATTAAGGGTTTAATTAATCACACTTAAAAGGTACTTTGTGAATAAGCACATTGGGATTTATAACATTCATTTTCCCTTATATATATATATAAAATTTAGGGTGACTCTATACTAGGAAAATACAAAGTCTTTGGTTAGAGAAAAAAAAATTCATACCTTGTTTCAACATGTTGGCATAGGTTATTAGTACAGGTTGATTATAGATTATTTGGTACAAGTTGTTACAGGTTGTTTGGTGCAGGTTGATTGGTATAGGTTTACGATAATATATCTCACAATGATAGTGTGACAGTGGTTCCATCATTCTACTTATATTTTAGGGAGGTTGGAAGGGGAAATGATAGGTGGTTGTAGCTACCTTCTAGTTGTATCTGGAGAACATAGAGGGTTGTATACTCCTTCTGGTTGTAGCCAGAGAATTGGGGAGTTGGAGATTCCCTCAGGTTGTAGCCTGAGAAACTAGGGGGTTGAAGCCTCCTTCTAGTTGTAGCTAGAGAATTGGAAGTTGGTGCTTCCTTGAATGTAATTATTGACATATAAGAAAATCATTTAGTGGGTTTCTCCCACATTGGGTTTCCATGTAAATATTGGTGTACTATGCATTGTGTGGATGTGTTTGTTATTGTTTATTATGCACTGATGATGAATAGATGAACATGGTTGAATAAGTAAGTGAATATACTTTTTGGTTTAAAGGATTAATAATTGGTATAATTTCTCATTATTGATTCACCCCCCCTCTTAGTAATCCAACAATTTAAAGAAATTAACTTTGTTCCATATTGAAGATGCACCTTTTAGGAGGTTGAACGAAAAATTGGATATGTTGAGCATACAGACTCATATTTTTTATCCGAAAAATGCGTGGTGAAGCTGAGACTGAGGGTGCACAATGAAATTATAATAGTTCAAAAATTTTCTTCTTTGGATATTGTTCTCGCAAAAGTTTTACTTTCCCAAATCCCAAGGCAAGTGGATACAAAATTGGCATAACTGGGAATGACCTATCATTGTCACCTTAATAGGAAATCCCTTTCTATTTAGGAGTATGTTGCAGTACCCCAGGGGAGACGTCCCCAGTGACCCGAGGGTTTGAGAAGGCTAAGTAAAATGATAAGAGAAAGTCTCTCCCCTCTCACAGGTCAATCAAGTTAAAAGGGTTCTTTAAATCTTATTAAAGATGAAGCAAGAAAATATTATTGTGTACCTTCCCAGAAAAAGACAACAAAGCAAAAAGGGGCACTTTCCAAGTACCAAAATGATATTTGTGCTTCATAAGACAATGAAATCTTAAGAAATGTACTAGATGATATAAAATTTCAGCAGTATAATATTTTATAACAGTAATAAGAAATTTGCAACAACCACAATAATTATTCTTCAAAATGCTTGATAAAAGACTTGAAATAATAGATTTAACTAGGCCAATTGATAATAGATAGTCACAAGAAATTTCAACAATGTCTAGCTAGCATAACATGTCTCTTTTAGGGTTAATTTGTTGTTGTTAGATGGTTGTAGAAATATTTTGCAACAACAAAAAGTAGGTTAATGATTTAGGCTAATATAAGGTTAGTGGAAGTTAGTAGTTGTTCAAGAGAAGATGTTCTAAAAATTGTTTGATCAATCAACACTTGTAATGGGTAGATTAGTGCCTTCTAGGGTAATGGAGTCAATGATGGAAGTAGCAACTCTTAGAGTAAAATATAATTGATAATTTTTAGTCAAAGGGGATGGAAAGGATGAGAGAGGTGTTGGTAGCCCAAGGCCTAAAAAATCCAACTCCTAGAGACAATTGCTAGAAATTAATAAAAATTAGGCCCTAGTTATTTCTCTTTTCCTTAAACAAATTGAGATAAATAATGCAATAGGAAAATGAAGTAGGGTTACTAGAGTTATACAATGGTAGGGCTCTAGTATCCACTTCTATATAAGTGCCTTTCAAGAAATTTTAGCAAGTGGAAGACTATAGAGAAAAATATAGTAACATGTGTCTTTATCCTAGTGTTACAACCAAACTATTTCATAATATTTGACAACAAACAAGTAAATTCACCATAATCATTCATTCACAATAAATAAAAGCATATTTTCCACTTACTTCACCAAGAATAATCAAGCATAAACCCTAGTTGAAGATCCTCCACATGAAAACTTGCCAAAATACACCAAGATTTGCCTCCTCCAAGAAGTGCGCACCACTAAATTTCATCCAATAACCCTTAAAGAGGGATGAATTTCATACCACCACTTGCGTGATGAGTAAAAATGATGATAAAATGAGAGTTGTATCTCTCTATTTATACAATAATTATGACCTTTAATTAATTTTAGGTCATCAAAAGGCCGACACGGCCAAATTACATAAAAAATTTAGTTTTTACACAAATTCAAATAATTAAACCCTAAAATCATTTTTACAGGTCACGTCGTGCCCTTCTAGGGTGACGTTGAGCATCCTGGGTGAAATTATGGGCCTCATCTGCAAAATGTTAGGCCTTTAAAGCCCCTAGATGATGCCACACATGCTAATTAGCACACAATTGCCTCCATAAATCCAATCCTGGCATTGGGTGATGTCTAGGGTCACAACGGTGATGTCATGGGCCTCCCAAGGACAACATCCAGGTGGAAGAGAAAGATCCTCTGGGTTTAGGTCTAGCAAAGTGTTTCCGATGAAACGACCTTCCTTTTTCCTGGTGCAAGTCTTTAACATCTCTCTACCCCTGGATGGGGTCACAACATCCATCTGTGGGATTTTATCCCCATGGAGGTCCAAGCTAATCATCTCCCCATATGTACCTGTCCACCGGGCATGGTCCTACTACAACAACAAGTACGCCCTCCATGGGCTCATAAGTCATAGGGATAATAAAAATGTCAATCACATCCAATAATCAAATTACCCAAACAAGTGCATCAAACCCCCCTTTACCCAGACAAATTCTCAAAGAAATTATGCACTTGAACGAGTCAAGTTTGGAGAGGGTCTCCATATGTACTATTGGGATAATCCTCCTCAAGTTTTGGTTGTTTCCTAGCTGAGAGATAATCTAGGTCATGTAAGTGTGTGAAATGGTGTAGGGGAAGTGTTAGGGAATATGGTGTAGTGATAAAAGGGAAATTTAGGTCTTTCTCGTGGTTTCCTTTGTAGAGGGTGAGTTGCACCCTATCATGGATTCCATTGTTTCCTATCCCATTCAATTCCTTTTATTCTTAGTATTATTGATTTTTATTTTCAAGGGAAAAGTTGGGGGATATTGTCCTAGTGTGGTGACCAGAGGTGACAATGTTACCCACAAGCACTTCATAGAAATGAGAAGGTTGGCTCGTGATGAGACCCCCTTTCTCTTGGCCATGCCACCAAGAGCCAATACCCAGGTTTGGTGACCAGATAGATGGTAGTATCATACTGCTACATGTCGATGAACCTAATAGGTCGGCTCATGATGAGACCTCTCATCCACCAACTAGACCTTGAGATTTATTTTATCTTACTAGTCCCCTTTTCTTACTGAGAAGCCTTTTGTTTCTTTCTCAGGAATCCCTGGGCGAAGCATCTCAAAGGTTTTATTTTGGATTTTAACAGTTGCCAACTAATTTTACCCTCTGGGCCTTTAGCCCCTTCTTCCCACAAGGCAAGGTACAACCCTTCCTAGTGTGGCAAACCCAATGCCCGAACCAAGGTAGGGGAATATGAGACGGATAATGATGAAAAATGGTAAATATGGAAGTAATGTATGATGACCTTTCATAGACCCACCTAGTGGAAAATCATCTAAAGGGAACCATCTTACTAGGGAATTATGTCACCCCCTAGGTATGAACAAGTTAAAGAGCATAATTTCGAAGAAAATGTTATGAAATGAAGGAGATTTCAGTGAAACATATTCAAATTCTTCGAAAATCAGAGTGACACATACCATGATACCCAAACTCATTACCTCATGGAGCAAGAACTACTGCTAATTCAAGACCAGGCTGGTGGGATGGATTTTGTTGTTGTTGATAGACAATTTGCATTGATGAAAATATGGACCCTCCAGGGCCAAGCTCAGGTCGTCTGGATCTCGACACTCCATGTCTAGGACCCGCGGGCCTCGAGAAATGATCTCCCTAGTTATCCCTAGGGTAGGGGATAACATATGTCATTTTTTTTATGAATCCAAGAGAGAGGAAATATAGATGACCAAATTTTGGTCAACGATATTTCAACTGAACCAAATTTATTCCATCTATGATCCTATATTGATTCATCTCTACCTAAGGGTTTGCCTCCTTGAAATATCAATTGATTACATTTGATATCAACATATACCAAGGGAGTTTAATACGATGATTGATTCACTTGTGAATTTCATGTTAGACTGGCATCTAGCACATACATAGAATCATAAAGAATATGAAAGTGCCAAAATTAAACACTTAGGAATAAGCAACTGAAATAAAACCCATGTATATATATATAATGTCAAGATGTTTTCCACATCATAAGTCCAAAAAGTACATTGGGACAAAAAACCATGCTACATTTCCCATACATCATATATATATCACAAAACTAGGACAATACAAGAACATGAGACTCTACTCATTTTCTTCTAGAACATTATTCTCATGGTAACATATGGTTGCTCGAGCAACTTGTCATAAGAAATGTGATCTGGATTATTTTCGGCACAAAATGAGAGTGGAGATATAATCAAGAAATGCACAGAGATATCACATATATTCAATAATATAACATAAATGTATCGGATATGCCACCATAAACAAAGATATACAGTAATAAATGATTTCTATTAATGAAATAAATGTACAGAGACTGTAAAAATACAGAGTGAAAGACTTGCTAGAATGGTGGCATCTTATCTCTGAAAAGAGATGTGACAGATACTCGCATTCGCAAGAAGACGATTACAATGAGGCTCTGAAGGCATTTTTACAATAAACAGGAATGCCAAAAATCCTAGTCATCCAAAAACCCAACCCTAGGAGATGAAGCACCAAAAGTCATGTGGGCCCTGTTTGGGTAAGTTAGTACATTAACTTCCCATGATCGTAACGTTTGCATACGATCTCCATTTTAGGCGTATGATAGCCCATTGGAAAGGTATTGTCGAGGATATTTATTTCAGGGCCTCAATTATTCCTTTGGATATCATTGAGTTAGGTCGATCCCAAAAAACATTCATTTAGGCCCTCAAAAATGGCCTCTGAAGTAAAAAAATGCTAAAAATAGTAAATTGCCAAAATTGCCAGAAAACTGTTTTGAGCCAGTCGGAAAAGGTGGGTGGCCATTGATATCCACCTGAATCAATATTCCCTCCTTAGGAAGAAATGGTATCCATTGCATTGAGTTCCCAGAGGAGACGGAAAAGCGTTTGCCGAATCTACATCTTGGTGAGTTGCTTTCCTTGCTGGAGACGTCGCACTGCTAAGTTTGTGGAAGTCTTTCATGAACCTGTTGAGGCTGAGGCTGTTCAACAAGTCGAGATACATGAGAGTATGGTGTACAGAAGGAATCGTTGTGCTTTGCTGCAGCGTTGTCGACCTTATTCTATTGGATAGAAGGTGCTTGGGGCAAGGATGTAGTGGTTACAATGTCCTTTTGTTCTCTTTTTGAACAGATTGTGAAGAAGATGAATTTTGCAGTATGAGATGCTACCTTGCGACACTTTTTAGGTGGAACAATAGTCGAAAATAACATTGTTATTCTGTAGAGATGACCTCCCAAAGTAACAATGACACTACAGGGTCAAGACTCATAAACAACATGGCATCTCCACATATATGGTTGGCCCAAGAGAACATCACAGAAATCCAATAGCGCAACATCACATAATACCTCATCCTTGAAGGGTTGGATGCCGTATGATAATCGACACTGTTGGCTAACATGAATATATTGTCCTTGGCGAAGCCACCCAATGTTGTATGGTTGCGAGTGTGGTGGTGTCTACAATCCCACCTGTTTGACAACCTTTTCTAAGATGAGGTTCTTCTGGCTTCCTCTATAAACAATAAAATGCAGTGGGGTCCCCTTCACCCACATCTGTGAATGAAAAAGGAGCTCCCCCTCTTCAGGAACTGTTGGTTCTTCTGGTTGAATTGTTTCGGTCATGACAATAGTAGTAGGGTTTGCGTCAATGATCTGTCCTTTACCAATATTTTTAGAATTAGATTTCGAATCAGGGTTCGGCTCCTTGTCTTTGATCTCGGCTACCAATGACTGTTTTGAGAGAAATTCATTGGTGATGTGCCAGGGGATTTTGTGGAAATCACACCATTTTACGATGTCCTTCTTTGTCTTCTTGTGACCCTTATTTTCATGTGGCTTGGATTGGTTTTTGGGAGACTATTTGTCATACTTTGGTTGTTGCGAATTTTCAGACCCGAACTCTCGTTTGTTCTAGTGCTTAAATTTTTGCTCGATTTTAACAGCATATCGATAGGCAACATCGAGTGATGAGATATCCAAAAAATCCATTTCAGTTTGAATGTATCTGTGTAGAGCCCCACGGTATTTCAGAACCAAATGTCGTTCAAAGTATTTGATACCCAACTTGGTGCACAAGGTATGGAAGGTATTGGTGAAATTCAAAACTTCTTGGCCCCTCTCTTGCCGTAGTGTGGTCCATCTCATGTACTGGTCCTCATAGTTTCCAACAAGGTAATATTGTTCCTTTACCGCATCCACACAAAAATCCCAAGTGGGCTCGACCCCATATATTCTAGACTCCTATGTGGAACTTTTCTCCCAGTAAGTTTCCCACCAATGTTTGACATGAGGGAGATATTTAAAGAGTGAAAAGGTGATCTTTTCTCTGTCGGAAAAATTGTGAACAGAGAAATAACCTTCTAACAAATTTAACCATTTATCTAGGGCATCCACATCTATCTGACCTTCAAATATAGGAATATCAAAATTGACCTGTACCTTAAAATGCAAGGTGCCTCCAAAGTGGAATCTTGATGAATATGCACCTGATGCTATCGAGAGGCGTTGAAGGATGTGGAAAAAATTCTCCATCATTTTGTCCCTCTGTCGCATGAGAGATTTCTCAAGCAACAGACTGATAGGATCATCTACTCCATAGTTCTTCTTTTCTTCCACCATTGAGGGTTTCTTGGGTGTGCAAGAGAAATTGTATTCAAGAGAGACAAGATCGAGACCCAAATTTATATACTCGCACCTCGTCGGGGACATGCACTGAAAAATGATCAAGAGCAACCTGCTCGGATACCACTGATCTGGATTATTTTCAGCACAAAATGAGAGCGGAGATATAATCAAGAAATGCACAGAGATAATGCAAATATTCAATAATATAATAGAAATGTATCAGAGATGCAACCATAAACAGAGATATATAGTAATACACTATTTCTACTAATGAAAGAAATGTACAGAGAGTGTAAAAATATAGAGTGAAAGACTTGCTAGAATGGTGGCAACTTATCTATGAGAAGAGATGTGACGGCTACTTGCATTTGCAAGAATATGATTATAATGAGGCTCTGAAGGAATTTTTACAATAAACAGGAATGCCAAAAACCTATCCCTAGGAGATGAAGCGCCAAAATTCATGTGGGCCCCATTTGGGTAAGTTAGTACATTAACTTCCCGAGGTCGTAACTTTTGCATACGATCTCCGTTTTAGGCGTATGATAGCCCGTTGGAAAGGTATTATCAAGGAGATTAATTTTGGGGACTAAATTATGCCTTTAGATATCACTGAGTTGGGTCTATCCCAAAAAAAATTCATTTAGGCCCTAAAAAATGACCGTGGAAGTTAAAAACTGCTAAAAATAGTAAATTGCCAAAATTGCCAAAAAACTATTTTAAGCCAGTCGGAAAAGGTGGGTGGCCACCGATATCCACCTAGATCAAAATGATTAATTCCCTCAAGTAATCCCATTTTGTTCCAATGGATAAGGTAAGTAATACCCCACATCTGAATCACAGGGACACCTATGGTGAGTCCGCTCAGGTTCCTTTCCACGTCACGAAGCCCTTCGACATAGAATTCCTTCATCTGATGTGTCTCTCCACATCCATGTAATGATAACATACCTACCAACTGCATTTCTCCTTGATCTATGGAACAAAAACAAAAACACGTTTAGATCCCATTTGTACAACAATATATATATATATATCAAGGATCCAAAACAAATATGTTACAAGGTCACATTCTTTGAAGACATACCTGTCACATCCCACCATGCTCCATAAAGAATCACTAGATCCATTTCACCTCTGAAACATATCTCATCATATGGGAAGTCCTCAATCATAGGGATATGATCTCACCACCATGCGAATAATCCAACATCAAATGATAAAATCTGGGGACCACCCCCTAACCAAGACATAAGACTAGTCCATTTCTCCATTCATGGCTCAGACGAGATCGACATGCATCTCTATCCCTAGGCGCATCAAAGGCACCCACTCTAAGAAGAATGATACCAGAATGGATCCATATCCAAACTATTTCTTCCTCCCTATCTTGCACTTGGTGATTTTATCTTTCAAATTCACCAACAAACCCCCACACCAGTTAAACACTCTAGGCTCAATACATTCAATGGAATATGCCATATGAAATTTTGAAGCTAAATGAGGCCTTGTGCTGTCCGCTTGCTTTGTAATAGTGAACATGATCATGTGTAATGGGTGATCTGTAATGTAATTGATTGGAATATTTCCACTACTTTTCTGGGTGCCTTCCTTACAGTATTGTGTTATGCATTCCTCATTTGTCATTTCAGTTCCTCGATGACCATAAAAAATAATCGGTGCCACCCATTTGGAGAGCCCCATTAAGAAGTATATGTCCTCCATTTCGATATCAATAATACGAGGACCCACATGAAAGAGTTGTTCATTTACATCCCACATCCTTATCGGATGGTCCAAAAGAAGCACTTTCTTTCTCATGCTCCGAGTCTTGAAGTACTTAAGAAAACCATTGTCCATTAGTGTTGTTATGGTGTTTGGATCATTTAAAGAAGCCATGTATTTTATGTCATGTTCTCTCTCTTTCCATTCAATAATTTTTTCCAAGAATTTCTTGTGCATCATAAGAAGAATCGTCTATCAAAGTTTGATCCTAATCATTTCTTTCTTGATCATCTATTTGCAAAACCTTTTAGAAAACTATGCTTATCGCCCCCCTAGAGGGATTTAAATGGTGATGGTATCTCACCCCTAGTTACAAATAGGGTGATGAAATCTCTTTATCCCTCCTCACGATTCATTTGGGGAGAGATGGCATCTTAGGGCACCAGGAGAGCCCTAGATCAACTCAAATCTACCCTAAAATTGCCAAAAGTGACATAAGAGAACAATAAAATGAAAGAGCATGATGAGAGGACCAAACTTCTTTAGATGGATCGTGAAATTGTCTCCTATATCTCCTGCAATCAATACTCCAAGATTTTCTCTAAAGAGGGGAAAATTTCAATAAGGCAAAACTAAGAGGTAAAATAGACTAGGTATTTTCACTAGTTTCTCTTTAATCCATTGAAAATAATTATTGTGTTATTTTCACATTGCCTCTTTTCTTACATACAAGTTATTTCTTTGAGTGTAAACACTATTTAATGAAATTTATGAGGGTTTCTGACCTTATTTTCACGGAGTCATGGCCTACTTGTGCAGGACTTTAGGAGGCGATAATTTTTCTTTATCGGTGACCTTGTTTATGAGAGCATGGTCTGTCCTTCTTCAAGCTCATTAAACAACAAAGAGTCATCTTTCGAGTGGCATATTTTCATTTTTTCCGTCTCATAAGACTAGTACAAAAAATGAATACTCTAATCAACCTTGGCTAGAAGAGTTCTCCCTTGTATTTTTTTATATGTTTTTGGGCTCGGGGGACTAAATTTACAAAAAATAATACCCTTGGAATATTCTAAGTTCTTTTCAGACTCTTGAAATGTGAAAAGACTGTTGAGTCTACCTTTTTTGGGCTCGTAAAATTATACATTGAAGGACCCCTATGGGATCAAACCCATCCTTCTTCAGGTTCATTAAACATGTGATGAGGGACTCATCGAAGATGAGCTATATCGAACATCTATTATCCTCCTCAAGATCGTTAAAAAACAAAGAGGTACTCGTCATTCACAGTGGGGTAAAACTTGAGGGAAGTGGGTCAGGTTTTTGGAAATCATTATGAAATTTGTTTGTTGTCGCCATTGAACATGGCACCCATTTGCATCTTGTCTTACAGTTGGGTAATACAATATGCATACTTCATACCAATCCTATGAGTCATTATACTTCTTCAAACCACCTTAAGAGTGACCCAGTTATTGTCTCACTATATTTTGGTCTATATCTCATCAAGTCAATGAAGCCAAGTCATTTCTCCTGCCTCACAATGTTCAAGGGAATTTTCAGCTAAAATCAACCACTCTACAGTATTACCAACCTTCATCCTCATGTCATTTCATGCTCATTTGATATATTATCTTACATCACTTTCTCATGTTAGTTTCATGTAGATGAGGGGGACACAATATGTCCCTCCTTCGACGAGTTTGTTCCTATTGAGTTCAACACATTATCTGAGAATTAGACTTAGAAACCAGTCAATACCTTGGAACTTGCATGCCCCAATGGTATGTCTCCTCAGTTTTGACAGTAGGTTTACATCATTGACCTTTGATCAAGTGATTCCACAAATGTTCGACTTTAGCTCATTTATTCACATTCGTTGGAATATACTAGGGTACCTTGGGATTCATTGTCATCATTGGTGATTTCCCTCACACTTGTTAACAATATACATCAATGATTGGTAATCAAGTGGTTTCTACCATTTTTGACATTAGCACACCTATTCACATGGCTAGAATCATACCATTTCAGGATAGAGACAAAGGCCTTGGGAACTCCTCAGGAACCCACCTCTGTTACGTGCCTCACCCTGGTTGCAATGTATATGATTTGAGTACTTAGAATATTCCAATATGGCCATCATGTTGGATATCTCACTGATGTATATGTTGTCACATAGATCCACTTTGTATTGGTCTGTGGTCATGTTTTTTTCATATCGTAACTCCATTGTGTATTCTTTCAAGACTACGAACTGATCACGTCATGGAAGGTATGGATCCACATTGTATCCTTAGTCAGTGTTTTCATGGATCTGCAATGTATTGGTTGTGTCCATGCTTTGAGTCAGTTTATTCTGAGCATGGATATTCCTACCTCAGGGATGCTACATATATATTGTTTGATGTTTGTTTTTAGCTTTCGCCTGGATCTCTTGTTCTAGCACCCTTACATACACATTTTTTTAAATTGTTTTGGCCATTAATTTCTCTTATGATCTCACACTTTAGGTGGCATTTGTAGACACACCTATGTTTTGCACTACCAAGTGTCACACTTAGGTGTCACACTTTACTAAGTGAGAACTTAAGTGTCGTAATTTCATCACCATGAGGGAGTGTTTTTCATAATCCCTAAACATGTTGGAAGTGAAACATATCATTTGGAGGTCAAACAACTGTCTTTCACCTTGCGTTTTTGGCCTTTTTTGAGGATCATCCTCCCCCTTCCCATATGGAGAGGGGGATAAACCTTGATCATCACTCATTTCCTAGTTATAGGGGAGTGATAACCTTGCCTCGTGCTCATTTATGGGGGGGAGACGAAGTAGTTACAACTATCATGCATTATTTTTAAAGGTGGTTTCTGGGAAATTTCAGATGGTTATAGGTTGTTTCGAGCTACCCACTATCCAAGGTAAATCTTTTTGGTTCAACTAAACACTCACTTGATCCCATCGTATCCTAAAAATTGTCCTATAGTTGTTATGCTTTAACTCCTATATAATGGAGGCCATTCTTGGGTGAAGGAAGGGGAATAACTTCAATATATCATAATGTTGATCTTGTGACACTCAAGGGGCAGGAAAGGAGATCTTGGAGGGATTTTTGCAACATCGAAATTAAGGTTGTAAATGCTTCACTATTTATTTCCTTCCATAATATAACTTGGCCTATTCCCCTCATGATTATATTGTTCACTATATGCATGTTTATTTTTTGTCTAATTCGATATAGATAGATCTATTTTTCTTAACAATATGTAGTGGAAGAATGAGGTATTTCTTTTTTCCTTGTAAGACTTCTCTTTCACCAAGATCTTGGACATCAAGATCAAGGGTTGGAGCAGCGAGGAAAACTGATGGAAAAGAGGTAAGTCATCTATCCTTGTCTTCTCATTCTAATTGTTAACATATAGAGTAGATATAGGGAGAAAGTAGAAAACCATTTGTTTCTTTATGTATTGCATCAAAGGATTCTTGATCCAAGGGGGGGTTTCACCTATCTATAGGGGAATATTTTCCACAACAGAAGAAACATAACAAAGTCTCCTAAACAGAACAAGGATGAAGATGTTATTTCCAAACATAAAGAATAATACTCAAAGGTTTAGAAAAGGAAGAAAAATCAAGAAAGTGGGAGAGATGAAATTGTTTGTTATGAGAAAGGATGTGATAAGATAGATGAATATGGAAGAGAGATTCACTATTTTGATTCTCACTCGAAACATGTACACCCCATTTCTAGAAAAGGTAATTCTAGCAAAGTTCCTTGTGAATATGTAAATTCATGTTTACAATACTCTTTTGGACAAGAGAAGTCATCTGATTGGTCCTTGTCAGAAAGGAATGTGGAGGCAGAACAAAATTAAAATACTACAACTTCACCCCATTCATAAGACCAATGTCATGAATTTGGAGTGGAAGTTTTGTTCAATAAAAATAATCAAATAGAAGGATCAATGTTGGATACTTGTAGTAGAGAAAACCTAGATTATGATCGGTTGTCAACAAGTGAGAAATTAGAGATATACTTTTGAAGAATCAGAACTACATAATGGTTTTAAAACACAAGGATAAAATGTAGGTCGAGAAGATTTCACTTGAATAATTTTTTCATGAAAAAGAACAAGTTATAGAGTAAATGGAAGCACAAGCTCATGTGGATCAACCCTTTGCCATTGATGTCAAAGGGGGAGAAGTTGCAGACAAAGGAACAATCACAGACACAAGGAAAGTGGTAGATATGGGGAGTATCAAAATTGACTAAGGGTTTCCATCAACAAAAAAGTGGGAGGTTTTTATAAATATTGTTTTCATTGATGTCAAAGACAAGGGGAGACTATAGATGTCGAAGATAAAATTGCAATATGGATATTGTTGGAAATATTGTTTTTTGGATTTTTAATGTTTATTTTGGATACCCTATCTTTGAAGGAATTTTTACCTTATATACCTAACTCAAATGGGAGCATAGGTTATATGGTTGGAAATATTATTCTGAGATATTTCCAACGATATATGGCATTCCCTCTAACAACTTAGGAATGACGAGGTTTGATTTTTCCGTCTGACAACCCTGCCAAAAAGTTTAGGCCAGCTTAGCCAATATTTACATGTATCACTTGAAAGTGAGGAAAAACAGACTATAAATATAGGACAAATGTGCACATTTGCAAAGTAATCCAACAAAGACATCGAGTCTGAGGAGCGTAAAAGTGATCTGAGGTGCGCTAAAGGAGTTGGGGTGTATTTTTGGTGTCTAAAAGTGTGCAAGAGGATTCTTCTTGGGATTTCTTGTTTTTAAGGTGCACTATGACGGACTGAAGTTCTGTGATGCTACAATGTCTGTTGTTTTGACGTTGTGATGTCACAGTTTGGGATCATATTCTGGGAATGATGTTATGAGGCTTGTTAGGGAATGAAGGCTACATGTGACTACTAGGGTTTAAAGGATTATCTGAAGTATGAAGCATGCAGGTGAAGAAATAATTACTCTATGTATGAAGATATTGGATTAGTGTTTACCCATATATTTTTGATTTGGTGCTCAGGTTAGGGGATTGATGTCTCTATTAGGTTGGTGCTTGCAAACATTGTAACAATACGTTGGTGCCTACATGTGTTGATGAGTTGGTGCTGAGTTTGGGAGATTGGTGTCTTTAGTAGGTTGATGCCTACATCTTGTTGGGTTGGTGCCCAATTAAGGATATTGGTGTCTCTAGTAGGTTGGTTCCTACAATATTTGTAACAGTAGGTTGGTGACTAGAGACATTTATAAAGATAAGTTTTATGGTTTTCTCCTGATTGGGTTTCCATGTTAAACTATGTGCATTGTGACTTAAGTTTATGTGATTATTATTTCTCATCTAATGAATGATTCATGAATGGTTAAACAAAGTAAAACTTATCAGATATGGATACAACCCACCCCAGTATAACCATAATTTAAACAACAAGATGCAAGTTGGACACAAAATTGGATGCAAAAAATTGAAGCAAAATGGGATGCAAAACCAACACTAAGACACTATTAAGGATTCTATGGGAACATTAGGATGCAAAAGGGACACAAATGCCATGTAAAATAAGATGTAGATAGATGCAAATTGGATGTAAAAGGGGATCACATTTAAGGATGAAAAATGGGATATGGGAGGATTAAAAAAAGGGTTATTTTTCCCAAATGTTAGTTTCCTACCTTGTGGGATGAATATTGAAAAAACCCTATTTTATAGTATTGATATTTGGTTTTCTTAAGATAAAAATTCTTCCATGACCCATGGAAGTATCTAAATAAATCATAATAGTGGAATTGGACCAAAACATGTCTTTGAATATAAATTTGGATTGGAATTTGATTTGAATGAATTTCCTTCTAAATTGTTTTTTGAATTGGTTGGTCTTAATTGGTTTCATCTCAAGACTGTTGTTCTCCACAAATCATCGAAATTTTTGGAAAGTAGGGTTATATTAGGTTGTATGTTGTTTATTTGGTGTGTTGGTTATTCTTTAATCCATTTTTTTTGTATTCTCTTTGTCACACTACACATAAATTATGATTCTCATTTTCCTCCTCATATTCATATTTTATAGATGGATTCCTCTAATATTTTCTTCATCTTGAACATGAAACAGTTTACAACTCTTCTTTGAAAATGAGCCTGTGCTACTCTCCATGTGCCTTTTACCTAGTGGGTGACCTACTAGCACACGTATTCATGGGATCTTGTTCACAATTGATGTGTGTACACATTTTGTTGGTCAAGATCACCTTACACGCTAGTGTCTATGTGCATTGTGTATACTAGTTTGGTTCAACTATATTTAGGGCCTTTATAGTTTTGATTCTTACACAATTGGGGGCTACTCTTTGACTCTTAATTCTCACAAAATTTGTTTCTTGATTTTTCCATTTATACTTTGTTTATGCACTCCTTTAATGCACTTTCCTTTTATGAGGTATCTCTCATTGTAAGGATCATTGTCAAGGACATCCTCACAGATAATTTAACTCTAGTTAGAGGTGTCATACCTATATCACTATGATACCATGTTAGATTTTAGGAAGACACACATATACATTGGTGGAGATTTTTTTAAATTTTGATTATTTGAATTT